>JAODAL010045868.1:0-31511 GCA_025379985.1 Phyllomedusa bahiana | reverse complement strand
TTTTAACCGGATCACCAAGAGACAACTTACAGTGTGGTGCGGTGAGAGCCCAGGCTAGCGTCTGTCATCTATTAACACGCAGGTCAGCAGCGGCCAGGATTACAGTGGGTGCAGTGAGAGCCCAGGCTGGCGTCTGTCATCTATTAACACGCAGGTTAAAATGCCCTTATGACACCGCAACGTCAACAGTTGTGCTGAAGCAGAGTGCGGAAGCGGAAGTGTGAGGTAAGACCTCCAGCCTTCCTCAGTACACAGTCAAGACCTGGGTAGCGCTTGCCCCTCGTATGAGTGCGGACCAATTGAGCTTCACTTGGAAATATTGGTGGTTAACACTCCTGTTCCACCCAGGTGCCCTTTTTCTTGGCATTCTTTTTCTCATTTTACTCAACGTGCTGGAGGAAATTGTCTCTGTACTTTGTTCTCTGTCCGTGCTCCATACTCCATGTCCTCTGAATAACCTACATCTGGTCAAGTTTTCCTGTACCTCTCTGTACAATTCAGAGGATTTTTTTACCAGCTATTTTGTACATGCAAGTTTTTTAGTAGTTTAATTCTAGAAAACACATTTTTAAATAGGATTGAATCCCACCACCTCTTTGTTTCTCTTTTTAATTGATTAAATGGGTTGTCTCAATACAGGGATTGCTAGCTATGTTAAAGATCTTGCAAAACAAGTCATTTTGCAATATGTGTTCATTAACAGTGTCCTACCTATACCTGTTTCTGACAGCACCATCACCCTTGAGCCACTCTTGACATTGTGAAGAACAAATGTCTGTTAGAAACAACATTTTTTTATAATAGGACCTGTAGTAGAGCTGCATGTCACAGCAAACTGCCCCAAAAATTCAAAACATGACCCATGAGCCACTTTTGACAGTTGTGAAGAACAAATGTCTGTTAGAAACAACATTTTTTTATAATAGGACCTGTAGTATAGCTTCCTGTCCCAGCAAAATGCCCCCAAAAATTCAAAGCATGACCCTTGAGCCACTTTGACAATTGTGAAGAACAAATGTCATTTAGAAATAAAAATTAGATAGGACCGTAGTTAGCTGCATGTCATAGCAAAATGCCCCAAAATTCAAAGCATGACCCTTGACACTTGGACAATTGTAATAACAAATGTCTGTTAGAACAACATTTTAAATGGACCAGATAAATTGCATGCACAGCAAATGCAATCAAAACATGACCCTTGAGCCACTTTTGACAATTGTGAGGAAAAAATGCTGTTAGAACAAAATTTTTTAGAATAGGACCTGTAGTTATTGCTGCATTGCAAAGCAGCATGCCCCAAAAAATTATAAAATTCACTTCTCAGCCACGTTTAAAATTTGTGAGGTAGAAATGCCAATTAGAAGCCACATTTCTGTTCCAAAGGACCGTGTTTATTGCTGTATCTCACCGCAACATGACCTCAAAAATTATAAATATGACTTCTCCGCCACTATTAAAAATGTGATTGGGGGGGAGAAATGCCACTTAATAAATCCACCATTCTGTTCAACAGGACCATAAATATAGCTGATATCTCACAGCTACATGACCCACAAAACCATTGACAATGCGAGAAACTTCTAAATATAAAATGAGAAAATGGAAAACCGGTGTTGTCATGAAACCTTAGTCTTTTACAGTCTCCTCACAGCAAAACCAGCAAAATAGAACTGTTGGGAAAAGAGAATAAAAAATTGTCAGTAAAGAAATGATCAATTTTAAAAAAAAGTTTTTTCAAGAGTACCATTTCTGTTTGAAGAGGGAATGTGAAGTATACCGGCAACTAATCGGTGACCTCGCAATTGGGGCCACCACATCATCAAGAACCATGCCTGATCATCTTGAAGAAAGACAAACGATCCACATTATCTGAGAAAGTGCCGGATGCGTATTGTCTGTAATGACTCCTCCATCTTGTGCAGAAGGACCACTCAGATATACACTGTCTGCTGGGCAGGACAACACCTCATGGCGTGGCAAGCGAGCTCGGGCCAGTCGTCCATTTTGGATACCCAGAATCCTATTGGGTCGGAACATATCCAAAAGACAATCGTGATTGAGACCAGATAGTCGTGCACGCATGAATCTTAAGCCCTGGTCTCTGTGTGTTGGATGTGTGCCCTGCATTTGTGCATGCGTTGGTGAGGTGGTAAACTAAAAGATTTGCCATAGTACAACCGAATAGCTTCTGCCACCTAGCCTGCTGCTGCTGCGCTACAGCAACTTGGCACTCTACTGCTGTCACGTCCTGATGTTGTTCCACCGGGACATTGAAGAACGGAAACAACACAACAGATTTCTCCCAGTTGATCAATCAACATTTGCGCCAACCTCATTACAAGGCAGGGACGACGGTAACGTCTGTTCTAGGAATAGCCTCCTCTCCGCCTTCCTCCGGTCACAGCTTCAACACTGCCCTGACTGCCTCACATGAAGCACCGTCAAGCTGATGCCTACCTTGCCCAAGCCACAGGACCCAACCACTGCCTAATGAAGACCGATAAAATTGAGAAACTGTCGGGCTTGTGGATTCGATGGAATAGAAAGGCTCCGTGTCCGCATCTGGTGTCCGTCCGACCTCCGTCGATGGCGGTAACCTGTTTTTCAGAGTGTCCAACGATCGTTCAGAACTAAGATCAGCCCCCCCTCAACCACATGCTCATGCTGATAAGTTCCATTTGTTCCGCACTGACCATTATGGTGCGCCTTCTCAAAACAGCAATGAATGGGTGCAGAGCTCTTTCACTGCCTCCACCTCGTGTCTTCAACACCCCAGGTCCGCACGCTGCATGTCAGGCCATGTTCACTTCCGTAACAGCAGAATGGCATGCGCTGCTGCCACAATCGCTGGAGCATGTGAGGGTGGGAATTCCAGCTGTTGCCAACGTCAACATGAGACGGTTGACAGGAAGGGGGGTGGGGGGTGGGCCAGCGACGCTGCACCACAGCCAGGCGGACGAAGCATGAAGTGCGAACGCGGAAGTGCGAACTCAGTCCTCGAAGCTTCCTCAGCAGGCAGTCCAGACACCGGTAGCTCTTTAGAAATTTTTGGACGACAAGGTTTCATGACATGTGCCAGGCAGGGGGGGAATGTGTCCAGCCTACCGATCTTAAGGCGGCCACAGATTACGCCCGTTATCGCACACCACCTACCCTGGCAACAATGCTCTTGTCACCCAGCCCGCTCGGTCTCGTTGTGAGAGCTTCCACCAGCTCCTGACCGTGTGTGACGTCTCCAAGACAGATTAAATTCAACAAGGCCTTGGTTTCTCTGGCACTGATGCCACCAGAGAATCTTGGGGGAAAGAGCCCTGCACCATCCCTGCGTTTTGTAAGAAGCGTGCGCCGAGCCTGAGAGCCACCGTCAGCCCCCCCCCACCAAAAATTAAAAAAAACAACAAAAAAAAAAAAAGGTAAAAAAAAAAAACTAGTGAATTCAAAAATGCTACCAAGTGATCTCTCACAGAGTTATAGCGGCCTTGGCCTGCCCTTACTAGTCCATGTGTCGGTATCAGATGGACTTTTCCGCCACAGATGCAGACAACGCCTTGAAATTTTAGATGACACTTGGCTGGCCAGGCAGGACGCTTTTCTTGCAAAGAAATGCCTGCTCGGCATCTGTATTGGGACGCAAGGGCATGACGTGGCGGAACCCAACTGTGTCCCACCAGACGGAAAGGCAAAAAAATAAAAAAAAAAAACCCCACAATTCCAAGGCCAAAAGCCTGGCAATGCCCGACATTCAGGCTTTTGGCTTTGGATGGTTTGGGGTTAAAGTGTTTCTTCTGCTCCCAAACCTGAAGACAGAAGGCTGGCTGCTAGACTGGCCCGCTGTACGGTGTGTAGAGGTCGTCAAACGGGCGGAAGGAGAAGGTAGGATGGGTCTCTGGTGGTGTTTGAATGGTACTCGACAACGGTGAGGCTGAAGTGGGAGGCTTGATCCCTGTTCATGACTCTTGAGAGACATGGGCAAGCTGAGACGCGTGTGGTGGCCGGAGGAGGAGGAGGCGGAGACAGAGGGTGTGACAGTGGTTTGGAGGCCCGGCGTCCGGTCTGGCCTTTTTTTGGCCAAGTGTTCCCTCCAATTCAACTCATGCATTCGCTGCATGTGACTAAGGGGGAAAAACCCCCACCCCCCCATTTGGGGGTATGGTGGTGGTTAAACACCTAAGATTCATTGCCTCTACTTATGCGTTTTATGGCAAAGGCGGCATATGACGATCGCTGGTGAATCAGAGCTTGCTCAAAGAGGCCCAAGGCTTGAGAGGTCTTGGACCTTTTTGACGGCGATAAGCGAGGAGCGGGGTTTTCCGTTTTATTTATTTTTTATTACCGTGGTCTGGCGGAATCATATCAGCGGACCTGCGACCGCCCTCCTCCTTTTTGAAGGCGGAACCCGTACTGACACTACCCATTGTCTTCCTTCTCGTCCAGGAATGAAAGCGCTCGAAAGCATTTCTTCTGAAAAGACCTCGTTGCATCCGCAATGTCTTCATCATCATCATCACACAGGTGACTTGGTCGTCCTGACATTTTGCATCACAGGAGCTGCGGGCTACAAGCAATAGGGACTGCAAGGCTTGCCGACCGCCCGGGATTTTTGCCGATTGACCTGGCTTCCTCTCCTCCTCTGAGGGCTTTCATAACTGGGCTTCAGAGCAGACTAAATCATCCTCTTGATCTTTAACCATGCATACTGACCCCAACCGAATTTTGTCATCAAAGAGGATTCATCAGGAAAATAGATTATCCACAGTGGTGGGTACACGAGTTTGACATTGGCGCTTCATGTGGACGGATGCGATGATGCTGATGAGACAATTGTGGCCATGACTGGGAGGAACGAGGAGGTAAGACAGCTGGATGCAGGTGCATTAACCACTGAAGGACAGATTGTGACGACGCTGTTCGTTACTGAGATACACAGGCCCAGACGGCCAGGCGATACAGGCCCAGACGGTCCCCCTGCAACTTACGAACCTCTGCATGCGAGTTGTCGCCAAGCCGGAAGGAGCACCTTCTCCTCCGTACCTCTAGCCTCCATGTCCTACCCCCCCTCTTTGCCTCGCTTACCCACCTGAATTTCGCTCCATGTTCAGAAATATAAAAATATGAGAAGGTATGGAAGAGTTTTGGAAAGTCTCTTATTAAAAGACGGCAAATCACAGCTATTACTCAGAATCCCTCAAATCAAACGAAAAATTGCTGGATTCAAATTTTAACTACAAAGTAGCTCTATGAACAAAGCTTGACTGACCAAAAGTAAATAACACCTGTCTGAAATGTATACAGGGATAAAAAAGGTATTTTTTTGGCACCCTATCAATTACCTTGAGTGACTATACTAAATTGGCTGTAAAGTCAAGATTAACTACAAAGTAGCTCTATGAACAAAGCTTGACTGACCAAAAGTGAAAAAAACACCTGTGCTGAAATGTAACTGATGATAAAAGGTATTTAATTTGGTGCACCTATCAATTCACCTGTGGTGACTACTAAAATGCTGTATTAAAATTTAACTACGAAAGTAGGTCTGAATGAACAAAGCTTGACTGACCAAAAGTGAAAAAAACACTGTCTGAAAAAAAAATTTTTGGGTATACGGGATAACATAAGGTAATTTTTTGGCAACCTATCAATTCCACTGTGGGTGAACTACTAACTTTGCTGTATTCAAATTTTAACTACAAAGTAGCTCTATGAACAAAGCTTACTGACCAAAAGTGAAAAAAAACACCATCCTGAAATGTAAACGGGATAAAAGAAGGTTGATTTTTTGGCCCTATCAAATTCACCTGATGGTGACTACTAAATGCTGTATTCAATTTAACTACAAAGTAGCTCTATGAACAAAGCAAAATTTGGAACCCCCCCCTGACCAAATGGGAAAAAAACACCTGTCTGAGAATGTATACGATAATAAAAGGTATTTTTTGGCAACCTATCAAATTCACCTGTGGTGACATACTAAAATTGCTGTATTCAAATTTAACTACAAAGAGCTCGAATGAACAAAGCAAGACAGACCGCAAAAGAGAAAAAAAACACCTGTCTGAAATGTATACGGGATAATATAAATGTATTTTTTGGCGACCTATCAAGTTCACCTGTGTGTGACCCCTACTAAATTGCTCTCAAGTCAAATTTAACTGCAATGTATGATCTATCAACAAAGCATGAGCAGACCAAAAGTGAAAAAGAAACACTGTCTGAAATGTATACGGATATTAAAAGGTATTTTTGTCACCTATCAGGAACACCCCCCCGGTGGTGACTACAAAGTGGCTGGATTCAATTTAAAACTGCAAGGTTGTACCCTATGAACACAGCTGGCCCCCTTGCCCCCGGGCCCGAAAGTGAAAAAAACACGTATCAAATGTAAACTGATAATAAAAGGTATTTTTTGCACCTAACAACTTTGTGACTACAAAGTGCTGGATTCAAATTTAAATGCAAAGTAGATCTATCAACAAAGCTTTACGTTGAGCAAATTAAAAAAAAACCACGTATCTGAAATGTATTCGGATAATAAAAGGTATTTTGGCACCTTTCAAGTCACCTAAGGTGACTACAAAATTGCTGTATTCAGCATTTAACTGGCAAGTAGCTCTATCAACAAAAGCTGTACTGCGCCAAAGTGAAAAAAACACGTATCTGAAATGTATTCGGATAATAAAAGGTTTTTTGGCACATTTCAATTCACCTGTGGATACAAAATTGCTTATTCACATTTAAGTGCAAGGTGCATCAATGAACAAGGCTGTAGTGCGCCAAAGTGAAAAAATACGTATCTGAAAATGTAATTCGGGATAATAAAAGGTATTTATGGCACCTTTTTCAATTCACCGTGGTGACTACAAATTGCTTTATTCACCTCAAGTGGAAGGTGCCTCATGAACAAAGCAGTAGTGCGCCAAAGTGAAAAAACATGTATCTGAAATGTATTCGGATAATAAAAGGTATTTTAGGCACTTTCAATTCAACCTTGGTGACTACAAATTGGTGTGTATTCCCATTTAACTGCCAAAGTAAGCTCTACACACAAAGCTGTACTGCGCCAAGTGAAAAAACACTGTATCTGAAATGAATTCGAATAATACAAGGTATTTTTGGCACCTATCAACCTTTGCTGACTACAAAATTGCGGATCAATATAACTTCAAGTGGCTATATCTAACAAAGCTGGGAATGGTCAAAATGAAAAAAGAACACGCTATCATGAAATGTTATACTGATAATAGAAAGTGGAGTTTATGCACGCAAACAAAGAGACCGTGCCAGTTACTAGAAAAGATCTTAATCCTAATTTAAGTTCAGGCTGCCCAATATCAGGAAATATTTAAATAGAAAAACTGTTAATAAAAAAGCTATTGCAGTGCAATGTCTACCTAAGTCTTGGTGAACTATATCCAGTATTCTTATAAAGAGCTGTCTGTGTTCCGCCCGCGGGGGGGGACCCCCCCCCCCTCCGCTCAACCCGCGCTATTACAGCGGTAGATGCTCCTTTAAAATTCTCTACCTACTACATAAAATCTTCAATCTCTGAATCAACTAAGTTGTAAGGATTACAGCTAACAGTAGAGCTTATCTCTGTGAAGAAATAGAATAATTTCGCTGAGCTGTTATGCTGATGCTGATTTGACCAGAGGCAGAGCGCACGTCCAACTGCTATGAGACGCAGACAGACACTGATCATGAACAGGAAGGTCTGTTCTAATGTAAAACGAGGGGTCATGTGATGATTGTCCAGCCATTCTCAACCATACACATCCCAGTCATGACGTCGCACACACATCTCACCCTGCTCTATTCTGTAATCTGATTTGCTGGCCGCCAAAATGACAGGAAGCGCCGAAACTGGCGCGATATTCATAGATTATGCACAGATTTTAACCTAAATTATTGCGTGATCTAAAAAATCCGATCAACGTAAATACTGTGCCGATTTCAACTTTGTCGATAATAATCGCTCAACACTAGTCCTTACTCATAGCATAAATAAACTCAGACACTAGTTTCTTAATTACCTGCCCATTTACCTGCCCATTTACCTGCCCAACTGAGCACATAATCCCAAACAACAAATGTGAATATTGATAACAATAACCTATACAAAGGCAGGTAACTTTTACCATCATTCATATGAACAGAAAAACGAAATAACTACCAATTTATTATAATCTTAATATACAAACAATATGTCCTGTTTCACATTAATTTCATCTGGTACCCTTGTGTTCAAGTCAAATATCCAACATGATTTTCGGCTTATTAATTTATGCTGAAGATCTCCTCGTCTAATAGATTTATAAGCTTCCTCCCAAACCTGTAAATTTGAATGAACTCAGGTCACCCACATGTAAAGTTTGAAAGTAGTGAGAAACCACAGAAGGTCTGAGGCAATCACTGCGTACGGCATCAGAAAGATGTCTCCTGATGCGAATGTTCAGTAAGCCTGTGGTACTGTCCACATATTGGAGATCACACTCTGTACATCCTATAGGATACACTACAAATTTGGTATTACAATTAATGTAATTAATTAATGTGCAAATATGAAAAATCTGATTGAAATGTGCAGAAGTAAAGGTTTTCAAACTGACAGCACACCGTACATTGTTTATGTCCACACCTAAAAAAGCCTTTCATATGTAGCCAAAATTGTTCTGTTGTAGATAAAGATTTAGGTTAGCTGGGTGACAAAATAGAGTCCAACGTCGGAGCTCTTCTGGGAGCAAACCTCACATTAATAGAAAGTAAGTCCCTAAGTGCATTGCTCACATAGAGCAGAGGTACATTTTTTTTTTATTACAGATGTTACCTTATTAAATTGTGAACTATAAACCGTGGAAAATGTAATTGAGGGATTCTTCCTTTCACTTGTATTAGGTTTAGATTTTTCCAAAAGATCTTAACGATTACAAAACGTGGGTTTAACAACAACGGAGTTAAAGGTCAGAATATGTCAACACCTTTCAGACATCCAAAAGGTGCAACATGTAGGTATCTCCATGGCATCCAAACATTTTGCTGAGATGCATGGAGACAACACTTCAGGCTTTATGTTCTCAGGTATTGAGAGGGTTAATGAACCTATTAGGGGAAGAGATCACTAGAAGAAACTCCTTAGTAGGGAAGCATAGTAGATAGATTTAGCTACAAATCCTCCTCATGGTCTTGATAAATTATTTAATGTGTCTATACTGGAAAGCTTTATTGGGTCATTGTTGTTTTTATACATAGTTTGATTTTAAAGAAAAATGTTTATTATAAACTTACCCATGCAATTCAAAGGCTCATCATGTGGCCACTAAGATGGTAATTAAACTAGGGTGGGTTTGCGTTTTGGCTATGCAATGACTAAGGAGATATCTCCGAAATTTGTCAGCATGTTTGCTATAATTCCATGAGAGCGCTATTTGGATTTTAATTAGATGGAGTACAAATAAAGTTTTGGCATACTTTTTACTATGAACACTTGGATTGATGCTTGGATTGATTTAATTTGGACATAATAGTTTACTGCTAACTTAAATGGGTTTTCTTACTACACTGTTTCACAGAGCAGCTCTCATTCATGCTTCCTATCTCTTTTTGATCAGGTTGTGGGTAATTAGAATATCATTCTCCGGTATTCAAAGGTCTGCAAATTCCTCTGACATAAGATAAAAATCTCCTGCTCTGGTCCAGAGAAGCTTCAGAGCTAAAGCAAACAGTCATAATTAGTCTCCTTTGTTTGTAAGATCAGATAACAGTCAAGCTCTCAAGCTGCTGGCAGTTCTCTGTGCAACCTGTGTGATGACATCATCCCTGCTATAAGATAAGATAAAAAGCAGGGGAGAGCAAGTCAGTAATCTGGAGAAACCTTAGTGCACTTAGAGCTGATAAATTAACTTTTTTCTCCTCAACAAAGTCAAATAAACAAAGCAATGTATTTGGAAAAAGTATTTCTTTACTGTCCTCTACATGTTGAAAGCTAATCTTTGTAGTGAGACAACCCCTTTAAAGCACAATGTGTCAGAAGAAAACAGTCTGTGAATCACATGGATAGGTAAAACCATTAAAATCTTATTCCCACACAAAGTGACACGTCAGATTAGAAAAGTGGGGCTCTGTCATAAAGGTCAGAACTGGCCGTGGTGGTAAGGGGTTAATTCTGTGAATTAGTGGGAGAAAATGTCAGAACCATATTGAGAAAGGATATGAGAGGAAAGATTTATTCCCTCTAATTTGCTTATTATCTTTCTCCCTTATTGTAAAAGAGGAGCCAGTTTCTGTTTAGATGTCTATTTCCCTTTGTCTGGGAAAGACAAATTGTTATTTTGATGGGGCAATACACCTTCTTTGTTTTTGTCCCTCATCTGAAGATGACCATTATGGGATACAGACAATGGTATAGAGCCAGACCTCAACTGAGATTGTGACCTCTCATTATAACTCTTCTATAAACCCGATTGCATACTATATGCAGTTGTAACCTGTAGTTTGGGCACATATCAGAAATTAGAGGAGAAAGAGTACCTTTTGGCTTCTGAAGCACATATTTTTTTGAAATACCATTGTCCATTTGCATAGCACCTTATCACCTTTAGTACCCTTTAGTACCAGTACATTGAAAGCCTGAAACAAAAGACCACGTTTCAGAAACCACATGCATCAGAAAATGTGTCTAGATTGTAGTGAAGTTTCTGACCCCACATATGTTTTATAGAATTCACTGTAATTTTATGTGGACAGTACAAAGTGAAAATTGCACATTTTCCCCAGTTTTGCCATTTTATTGTGAAATAGGCCCTGCTTGTGGAACTAGAGACATAAAGTGTCTGACAAAAGTAAGTACACCCTTCACAATTTTGTAAATATTGTATTATATCTTTTTATGGGACAACACTGAAGATACAAGCAGAACAGAGCCTATTGTATTGTCTACAAAAAATACGTTTGCTAGCACGGTAAAATGGTGTTGACTGAAGATGTAGCAGTTGGGGGCTGATGTTTGAGGAACTGTCAGGGCTGATCTTAATCTGCCACCAATAATTGGTCTGTCATCATAGGCCAATCACAGCAATTACATATCTGATTTAATAAGTTAATTTGTGATAATACTCTAGTGTTAAGACCTTGTTCAGTAAATTATTTGTGGAATCAAGTACTTACAGTATTGAAATAGACATGTCAGTAGAGGTGACAGTTCGCTTATAAATCTTGGAACTCTCTGATTATAGACTTCTAACTCCTGAAAGTAACAGATTTTGCAGGCTAGATATCTTTGGCCTCTACAGCTATATTTAGCCTTAACAGTAAGACAAACATATTTAGTACCCAGACTAAATATCTAAATAAATTTAGATCCCAGATCAGTGTCCCTAAATTAATTCAGACTTCTAAACTAAGCTTATCTCGTAAACCCTCTTGTTCCTGCACCTTGGCGCGCCTGAGGATCCCAGCCAATGATGTCATTAATCAATCTTGACATGATACTCCAACCAATCACAGGCCACGGTGTCATTTGCAGTATATTTAACAAGAGGCAGATGCAGCTTGTGAATGGCTGTAGGGTCACATGAAGAACAAACGGTAAAGGCACTGGCTGGGATCACCAAGATGGCCATGGTGCTATTACGAAAGGGTTTAAAAGGTACATTTTTCTTCTCCTATTTTAAATCATCCCCCGATGGACTGATAATGAGTATTTATCAGTTTCAGAACACCTTTTTAACTAGCTGACACTCTTGATGTAATAGTACATAATAGGTGGGAAAGAGATGAATACTAGTTCTGCTACCAAAAGTGTTAACGTTTGACAAAAAGAATGGCACATTCCATCAAAAATTTATAAATCAAGGTATATTTTCATACATACAGTGGTTTATACAACCCGTATAGTAGAGCACAGAGCTTGAACTGCTTTATTCTAAAGATCTGTACACCCTCTGTGCACTGCTGTATAGGCTTTGTGATTTTGTACCTTTATACATAAGGTACAGTAAATTATTAAAAATAATATAGTAGCATGTGAGTAAATGTACAGTGGGTAAAACATGCTGTTGAATAATAATCACTGGAATGTGACGTAAAACTTACCTTTTACTTAGTTAATTAACTAAATAAAAGTTACGTTTTACGTCACATTCCAGTGATTTTTTGACAATTGTTTGACGTATCTGGCTTGGAGTGGCCAACACACATTCCAATTTTTAATTGTAGAATAATAATGCCTTATATGTCTGCAATTAAAGATAGGTTTCCCACATTTTTGAAAGAAAAGAGGGAAAAACTATTTATAACCACTTTTTGGATAATTTCAAAATGAACATGTAGTGCATTCCTTAAGCAACTATTTTTTGCATGACACTTTTATGCCAGCACATGTCTAAGGAAAAAATATATATATGTGGATGAAAAAAAAATGTACACAATACAAAGAGCAGAATTTTAAAAAATATTTCTGGGAGAGTAATTTTCATAAGAGTGGTAATATAGCCTCAATTAAAATTTTACATTTCTCTGCTGGTATCAGACTATAGCTGCCAGCATTGCAAATAATACAGCTGATCTGCTGCTAAATCTAAACTGACAGGGATATAAAGTTTTAAGCAAAATGTAAATCTATAACCTGTCATCTGATAGTTCTATTAAGATGATGTAAATAATTTTTCATTTTATTGAAATTGTAACATTTTCATCCAAATTAGATCAATTAGGGTTACGTTTCCATTTTCTCTGTAACATTGTACAACTGTGATGCAAAATTTATATGCTTTTACAGTCTCCTGCTGTGCTTAGTCTGGGCTACATTCTTTAATGTTTAGAAAACACATAAAATGTGTGTGAAACAAACCTAGAGGGATATAAAAGTTCAACAATTGGAGCTTGCATATTATTAGTTATGTAAAACCATTTTTTAAATAGTAATGGGAAATGTAGTCTAAAAATGTACATGCAATCATCACCTTAAATAACTTTTGTACAAGGAAATATGTCATTCACAAAAGCAAAATATTTACAAATAGATCCAACATGATTATAAACATTTTATTAATTATGGATTTTACAGGTTTACTTATTTTTAACATATATCTTAAGCAAAGATATAAGCACACATGTTAAAAAAGTATTTATTCAAAAAATGTCAACAATTTGATAGAAAACGTTTTATATTTTTTGTCTACAGCTCTCATGCACATTTATTCCCCTTAATGTCATTAGAAGTAATCTAATGTTTGTCCTAATAATACAAATTATTACCAGTTTGTAGATTTATAGGACTAGTCTATACAAGATTTGTGGTTTTGAATGTAAATATTTGGTGCTGTCAAAATTATGGGCAAGTAGGGTTAAAATGCCACAAAGAATGGTTTCAAACATTGTAGTGTTAACACAATGCAAAGTGAATGAGTAAAAGAAAAATCAAAATCAAATCAATTTTGGTGTGACCACATGCAGCAGCAGCGTAAAGGATGTTATATAGCAGCACTCTGCAATTTGAGCTGTAAATCAACTTCTGTGGTGATATATAATACTTAACAGACCTTTCAGCAACATCTTTGTGTCTCTCTTGGCCTACCCGTTATCATATACTATCATGGACAGTCTGTGCAAGGATACTTTAACCACTTCCTGTTGTGTGTCATAATATGGCTCTTCATTTTTTCCTCATGTTCCAAAAACCATAACTTTTTTACCAACAACAAATCGCTCTATATGGACCTCAGATCAACTTAACAATACATATTTATCAATGTAATCATGAGGAAAAGATTATTAATTATTCATAATCTTTATTAATCATTTAATTAAACTGACATAAAGACATTTGCTAGGAAAAAAAAGATTATAAAAATAAAGGGAAAGTAGATATACCAACAATGTTAAAATCATGAGCTTTAAATAGTAAATGGTCTGTAAATGCATAACATAATAGAATAAATACAGATAAAAATTACTGATGTCAATAGAGTTTATACAAGTGCATGAATAAATAACTAAACATATCAAGTCACCAAACTACAAAAAATAATAATATTTATGGCCCAAAATATCAGAAAATGCAGAGTTGTAAGTGCATCAAGAAACTATTATATTTAAAGGTTTCACATATATATATTTCAAAGCAAAGGTGATGTCTGTCAGTATATACTTAAGTTATACAGGCAAATTACTAAATAAGACAAAAATTAATATTTAGATATAGACATAATTATAAATGGAACATAAATCAATTATTATTATTTATTTTAAAGCACTGTTAGTTCCAGGGCACTGTACATTCAATATCAAATGATCAAATTACCAGGTTAGTATATGAAGGGAAGGACTCCCTACACGTGTTTCGAGTATGTGGTTTCTTCAGGAGAATGCAATTTTTTTTTTAATTAAATGATTAATAAAGATTACGAATTATTAATAATTGTTTCCTCATTGTTATATCGATAATATTAACATTAAAGGGGCTTTTTTTTTCAGGACAAGATGCACTTTTTAAAATATATAATATCAAAGTGAACACCTCACCGTCCTCATGCCTGGCAATGTGCAGCAAAAGTCACGAAAAAAAATGGAGAAAGCCGGCACTGATCTTCATATAAAAGTGAAAAGACTTTATTCCAAAGAAATCCATAGAAGCACCATATTTATCCATTTATAATGGTCACAAAAAATTGAGGAGACGTGACCTAGCTTACTTGCCAGACACTTGAAACATGCAGGGGTTGGCAGTTAAACAGTGCACAGATGTTCTAGAACATCTGTGCAGAGAGCAGCCGTATGGGTAGAGAGACAGTTAATGATGATAGCTGGCTCTCCACTGAGAAGACAGGGATCCGTTGCTACCATCTCTGCCTTCTCAATTGCTGTGTATACAGTGCTCAATGAGGCTTCCTGCTTTTGGCATAGTGATCACACGAAAACAAGGGCTCTGTAACTACCTGAGCCGATGGATCTCAACAGACCAAGGTAAGTTCTTATTGTGGATACTCTTCAATTATCTGTCCCTACATTATTAAAGCTAATCATTCTAGTGAGAAAACACCTTTACTATTATATCTAGCTAAAAAAATATAAATCCAAAAAAAAAGCTATAAAAATATAAAAAATGGTAGGGAAAAATGGTTTATATAGATACAAGAATATAGGAATAGTAAGAATTCACTAGAATAGATGCTTAATTTTGTACTTTACAAATAATTATCAAACTAATCATAAAGAAAATAAAATGTAACGATAAGGTAAAAAATATATATTTTTTCTCAATACATGATATATGCAATACGCAATAATTTGTTTTGGATATGAGTGAGATTTCTCAATAATGTTGAAACATGCATAAGTATAGGATTTTGCACAAATTTCATAAAATGTAGCAAAATAAATTAGCATAATATATTTCACTAAATTTGTTATAGATGTTAGATACTTCTTTGTAATAAATGGTGACAGAAAATTGGTAACTTGTTTATTTTCCAACTCCTCTCTTTTGTAAGACTTAAGTTAGTCTTGGCTCAGGCACTTTTTATATTTAGCCAATACTGAATGTGTTTTTTGTAGCTATTCATTTTTAGTACTATAGAAAAGATATAGAAACATATCTGAGATAAAGCCATACCTTAAGTGTGCTTTATTTGGGAAAAAAATGACTAGGCCAAAAGAAGCTACGTAGAAGTGAAGATAAATACTAAAATGTATTATTATTTTATTTTTTGCACTTTTTTTTATATATCATTGTTGACTTTCTGCAATCCTCTGGCCACATTATTTAAAAAAACAAACAAAACGTAAAAAAAGGGTTGAAAAAAATTCCAGGTGGTATTTGTAGCCATCCTCCCAATTCACTTCTATGGGAGCTGCCAATTATAGCTGTTATTATAGTGCAGCTCTATTCTGAGCTCCCATAAAAGTGAATGGAGAGGACAGCTGCAAGCGCACCCTCCTCATTTCCATGTATGGTCGTCCCACAGTTATCTGAGAGCTGACCTGTGCAGTGGAAATTACTTTGTGGGACCACCCTTTTAAATATAGTAAATTTCAACAACTTTGCCTTATAAGGCATTAATCCCTACTAAACAAATTTAGAATGTAGATGTTTTCAGATAAGATGTCTGAGAGCCCAACAATACCCATTTAGATGAAGAAAAATATGTTGCATAACTGAATGATGGTAAGATGAATGTTGTGGAATTTAGGCAATTTTTTAGCAAAAACATTTTTTGTTTTACCTTACCAATTTTATTAAATTGCTGAATGCAGAATACAAAAATATAAAATATAAAAAAAAATGTTTAAAATATAAAACGTTTGAAATTCCACATAGTTTTGAGTTTTATTTTATCATCACTAAATATCTGATGCAGTTAACTTTCTACAAACAAAATGAACTTCTAGGAGTAACAGTGCCAGAGCTGCTTTATTCTAGGCCTTTTGGATTGTACATTTATGACTGTGAATATGTAGCCATGGGTTTTATAGTGCACCTTGTTGTGTTTTGCCCACAGCAATCTCATCTGAATATTGCTGTTTAAGTGCTTTACTAAACAACTATCCAAAGCACTTTTTGGTATTTCGATATAACTTTCACTGTCCTATAAAAAGAACAACTCCAAATAGGTTTTTATTTTTAGAATAAAACTTGAAAGCAATAAGATTAGTACAGTGTTGTACTGTCAAAGTCAAAATTTGCAGAGTAACCTTGAAGTTTGTTACCCAGTCATTTGTGTGATAGCAGAATAGCATTGATTCCTGGGCAAAGATGCAATTCAAATTATTATTCAGTTATCGGTATTACACCCCATGAAGAAATAGATTGCCAGTCACAATGATCCTACGTAACCCGTTCTGTTAACGGTTTGAGCTCCAACCCAGAGGAAGGCTAACACATGAGACTGTAAAAGACTAAATTAAATCTTATTAAGAATAAAAAAAATATATATCCTATTGGAAAGCTTAGGGGGACATGCATGAAAGCTGTCTAGGTCTAAGACTTTCTTTGTCGCTAGAGATGGGCGAAGTTCTCAAAAATTTGATTCGGTGACATCGCCGAATTTCCTGAAAAAATTAGATTCGGTCCGAATTACTTCGGGACAAATCGCGTTAAAAAACAGCTATTTCCGGGCTGCACAGAGCCTGCAGGGTGCTGTAGAACGTTGTGCCATGCTTAAATATGCAGAGGGAGCTTGGTTTGGCCTTCATACAATGTTGTGTTTTAGTATGACACGCACATGACTGCCACCGCTCTTAGAATCGCTTCACTATAAAATTCCCTGGGCACTTAAGAGGGCAAAACTGACCAAAAAACTGAAGCGGGAATATAGCCTGATAAAGTCATAGCAGCGACAGGTTGAAAAAAAAACAAGCTGAGGGCTCAGGTGGCAACATCAGTAACAGAGTGTGGAGGTGACCGCAGCAGCCACAGCAGCATGAGGTCAGAGAGTGGCACAATGACATACTGGAGGTGGAAAAAATAGGAGTAGGCCACAGAGTGGCACAATGACACAGTGTGTAGGTTACGGCAGCAGCCATAACAGCAGCATGAGGTCAGACAGTGGCACAATGACATTCTGGAGGTGGCAAAACAGAATGGAAGGCCACAGAGTGGCACAATGACAGAGAGTGGAGGTCACGGCAGCAGAAGCATGAGGTCAGAGAATGGCACAATGACATAGTGAGGAGGGCACGGCAGCAGCCACAGCAGCAACATGAGGTCAGACAGTGGCACAATGACAATCTGGAGGTGGCAAAACAGTAGTAGGCCACAGAGTGGCACAATGACAGAGAGTGGAGGTCATGGCAGCAGCAGCATGAGTTCAGAGATTGGCACTATGACACAGTTTGGAGGGCACGGCAGAAGCCACAGCAGCAGCATGAGGTCAGACAGTGGCACAATGACATTCTGGAGGTGGAAAAACAGTAGTAGGCCACAGAGTGGCACAATGACAGAGAGTGGAGGTACGGCAGCAGCAGCATGGGTCAGACAGGGGGCACACAATGACATTCTGGAGGTGGCAAAACAGGAGATGAGGCCACAGAGTGGCACAATGACAGTGTGTAGGTTACGCAGCAGCACAGCAGCATTGAGGTAGACAGTGGCACAATGACATTCTGGAGGTGGCAAAAACAGGAGGGAGGCCAAGAGTGGCACAATGAAGAGAGTGGAGGTCATTTCAGCAGCAGCTTGAGGTCAGAGATTGGCAAAATGAACAGTGTGGAGGTAAATGCAGCAGCCACAGCAGCAGCTTGGGTCAGCAGGGGCCCAAATGACTTCTGGGGGTGGCAAAAACAGGAGAGGCAACGAGTGGACAATGTTCAGGGGTGGGGGGAGGGCCCGGGAAAGGCCAAAAACAGGAGTGGGGCCACGGGAGTGGCAAAATTGACAGGAGGGAAAGGGTAAAGGCAGCGCAGCTGAGGTCGGGAGAGGGGCCCACAATGACACGTGTGTGGGTTTCACGGCGGGCAGCCAGCAGCGCATGAGGTGGGGACGTGGCACAAGGGACATTTGGAGGTGGCAATAAACGGAAATAGGCCACAGAGGGCAAATGACAGAGAGTGGAGGTGAGGGCCAGCCCCACCAAAAAAAACAGGAGTAAGCCACAGAGTGGAAACAATGACAGAGAGTGGAGGTAGGGGCCGAGCAGAATGAGGTCAGAGAGTGGACAAGGGAACAGTGTGTAGGTTACGGCAGCGCCAAAGCAGCAGCATGGGGTTCAGACGGTGGCACAATGACTTTTGGAGGTGGAAAAAAAACAGGAGTGGGCCCTTTTGAGTGGCACGGGGGACACAGTGTAAAGGGGGAGGGCAGCAGCCCAGCAGCAGCACCCATGAGGTCTTTAGGTGGCACAAGGGACAGAGTGTGGAGGGGGGTTTGGAAATTTACTAGCCCCTGGTAATTGGGTGGTAGGCAGATGGGAAACTGTCAGCAGTTGTGTGGCATCAGGCGGGTTGCGCATCAAAATTGTGACTGAGGAGGTAGTTTGAACCCGGGAATATTTCTCACAGTTTGGATGAGGCGTCATGGCTGATGTAGTCAGAGTGGGACAATGACACAGTGTGGAGGTCACGGCAGCAGCCACGGCAGCAGCCACAGCAGCAGCATGAGGTCAGACAGTGGCACAATGAAACAGTATGTAGGTCATGGCACAGCCACAGCACCCAGCTTGAGGTCAGCATTTGGACAATGACATTCTGTAGGGGGCAAAAAACAGGATTAGGCCAAAAGGGGGGGGACAAGGGAACAGTGTGGGGGTCACGGCGAACCCCACAGCGCAGAATAAAGGGCGGGCAGGGGCAAAAATCACATTCTAAAAGGTGGAAAAACGGGGAGTGGGGAAAACAAAAGTAGGATAAGGGGGGGGACACATTGTGGAGGTAAAGTAGCGTAAACAGCAGCGCTTTGAGGTCGGGAGGTGGCAAAATTTGGACAGGGGGGGAAAGGTGGGTGGAAATTTACATTTCCCTGGTAAAGACGCAGCATGGGGTCAGACAGTGGAACAATGACATTTGGGGTGGCAAAAACGGGTGGGCCCATGGGGTGGCACAAGGGACACATTTGTGAAGGGGACGGAAGCGGGAAACAGCGCAGCGCTTTGAGGTCATAGAGGGAAAAATTACAGGTGTGGAGGTGGGTGGCTTTACTAGCCCCTGGTAAAGTTTTTTTGGTAGGCAGATGGAGAAACTGTCAGCAGATTTTGGGGGTCGGGGCGGCTGGCGGCATCGAATAGTGGGAGGCAGGTATTTTAAAACCCAGATCATTTCTCAAAAGTTTGGGTGAGGCTTTTTGGGTGATGTAGTTGACCTAAGGCTTTTGGGGTGTGGAAATCCCGGGGCCCAAACCACGCCTGATTCATTTGACAAAAGGGGCAGTCCCTTCCACATTTCCCGTGGCAAGGGGTTTTTCCTTGGGGTAAAGATGGCCCCGCCCACCCAACAAAAAACCCCCCCTCTGATGCCAACTTTCTGGGCCCGGGGAGGACAGCTTTTTCCAAATGCCCAAAATCGGCAAAGTTGGGCCACACATCCAGTTTGGCTGCCCAGTAGTCCAGCAGATCTTCTACTGGGGTGGCAGAGTGCTGTCAAGTAGGCCACCACCTTTTGGGTTTTCAGGGTTGCTCCAGGTCCTGCTGCTGCTGCTGCTGGGGGACTGCCCTCCTCATGGGCGGGGTGAAGGAAGGTGCGCATCAGTGACTGCAGACTTAGGTTGCTGCTGATGGAGCTGGTACTGCTCCTACCACCCCCCCTTTCCCCCCAGCAGCCGCGGCAGTAGTACGTGAGCGCTGAAGAACCCCCGGTCAAAAACTGTCAGGGGGGGACGATGCCGCACATAGGAAAGCGGCCAACTGACTACGGAGGATTTCCCTATAGTATTTTGAGTTTGTCTCCCTTTCCCAGCAGCTGGGAAAAAGGCTCCCATTTTGGACGGGTAGCGAGGGTCCAATAGGGTGGAGAGAGAAAGTCATCCCTCTCCCGGATGCTGGACTATTCGCCGGTGGAACTAGCCAGACAATCAGCATGCTGCGGGCCATCTACACAAGTGGACTCCGAGGGGCTCCCTGCCTCCATCTCCACTGTATACTGCCACGGTGCTTGCGGGTCATCTCCCTCGTCTTCCTCATCTCCAATCTCCCTCACCTGTGCTCCTGCTCCCTTTCTTGTCACTGGGTAGAAAATCCACTCATTTCCCCCGACAATGCTTCTGCTCCAATGTCTCCTCCTCCATTTCAGTCCCCACCGGACTCATGTGGCCGCGAGATGTGGTCGCCACGTCTCCATTCCCCTGCCCAGACAGATTTTTCAGCATCGTTTCAGATTGTTCCAGGACATGAAGCAGTGGAATGACGTTATTCATCCCGTAGTGCTGGCGACTGACAAATAACGTTGCCTCCTCGAATGGCCTCAAAACGGCAGGTGTCGGGCATGAGCTGCCACTGGCTGACATCAAAGTTACACAGGGGAGTACTCCTGTCCGCCTGGATCATCAAAAATCGTTAATGGCCTTTCTCTGTTTTACAGTTGGTCCCAACATGTGCGGGGGTGGAATTCCAACGGGTGGAAACATGCATATCTGAGTGTGTTGGGGAGGCCATTTTACCGCCCCAATCGAGGAGGGTGTTCCTGGCTTTGTAGGAATGGAGAAGTGCATACACAGTTTCCTGGCCATTTTCAGAATCTTCTGAGATTGGTGGAAGACTTCGGGAAAACCTTTTCACAACCAGATTAAACACGTGCGCCATGCAGGGCGCATGGACCATCCCTCCTCGGTGCAGCGTGGACACCATGTTACTCCCATTGTCCGTCACCATGGTTCCGATTTGCTGTTGGCGTGGAGAAATCCACACATCGATTTCTTGCTGCATGACGTGGAGCAGTATCTCCCCTGTGTGATTTCGTTCCCCGAGGCAAGCCAGGTGTAGAATGGTGACCCCGCTGTGCCCTACCCCATGTGGTTTTGATGGAGCAGTACTTGTGGAGGCTGAGATGATGGTGGTGGTGGAGGAGGCGGACATTGGCGCAGGAGCCGCAGTTTGACAACGTGGAGGAGAAAGCGCAGTCTCCTGTACAAGTTGTTGGTGTGCCTGGGCAGGAAGCACATTACCCAGTGGGCCGTAAAGGACATGTACTGGCCCTGACCGTAGTTACAGTCCAGACGTTCGCGCTGCCGTGCCCCTTGGAAACAAACCGTTAAGCTATAGGACGGGCCCCACCTTTGTTTACATATTTATGAAGTGCTGGTACTGCCTTTTTGGAAAAGAAATTCGGCTTGGAACTCTCCATCTGGCTCGCACAAGCCATTAGTTCTCTGACGGTGCGAGTCCACCATTTGGAAAGGGAGGGACTGCAGTACCAACAACTTGGAAAGGAGTACGGTCAGCTTCTGACCTTAGGATGGTTGGAGCATACTGTTGTCTCTTTGCAATCGCCTCGTGAACGACTCCTGGCGACATGAGTAGCGAGGAACAGGAGCCTCTGGACCGGGAGTTGATGTAAAAAGAGAAAACAGCTCCCTTCTGCAGAGGTGGTGGAGCCTTGACTGGCTGCAATGGCATGCGTGCCACTGGGCGCTGCTGCTGCTGCTGTTGTTGCGGGGGCCCAGGATGGACCACACATCTGAGCCACGTTTCTCCCAGGCCCCCGGGGAATGGTGACGCTGCATGTGTTGACGCAGGGCCGTGGTGCCAACGTTAGCTCCCCGGCCCTCTTCACTTTCTGCCTCAGACTCTACATATACCCATATTCGGCTCCTCCGGTGTCTTAGCAAAGAACTGCACACCCCCGAGTATCAGATTTTACCGCCAACGCTCCGAATGAGTGACTAGTGCCGCCGCTGCCTCGCTGTGCCCCTGTGCCGCTACTTTCTTGGACCTGCGAAGAAAGGGGGTTTTACCCGTGGCCGCTTGGTCCCGACCTACACTGCTGCTATCCTGCTGACTCACGGCCACTCGACCCACTTGCTGGCTGCGTCGCTGCCTGAGCGCAAGCTGACGCGCTCTTCTCTGACGATGATGAAGCCCTTGCCTCACCCGGCTCCAAGGGGGTCGGCTACATCATCATTTTTGTGTTTCATCGTCAATGCTGTCTCATCACGGTTTTGGTATGCAGAGGCTGACCCCTCACAACATGACCTCCATGCCACTCTCCACATCTATACTTTGCTGCCTACTGCAAGAAGCAGGGGATATTGGCCCATTTCTTCGCTGCCAAGTAGCTGCTGACTGCCCTCCTCAATTGTTCATCCTCGCTATTTAGTGGCGCTGAGCAAGACCACATAGTAGATCTTTTGGCTGAGGGACCGGATTTGGGACAGAGGCGGGTTGAGGACAGGTGAGGGCCGCTGACCCGTCCCGGGCCTTGCCAATAAGGGTTGTGTCTGACGTTCCACGACTCTTGGCTGGGGTTGTCAGATTTTCATTGGGAGGAAGTGGATGACCTATTCAACCAATCAAGAACCTTTGGGTTGCTTTGTCAGCACACGGCCGCTAGATGACAGCGGCAGTTGTGGCCTCACCGAGTGACCCCTGCTGCGACGTCCCTTGCTGTGCTGCGACCTTGCCTGGAATGTTTGTGCCTCTGCCACTCACAGGTGAAGAGCCTGCCACTTCTCTGTTGACATACTGTTTGTTCTAAAATGTACAGGGCACTGTTTGATGAAGATATCTGTATATGATAAATACACACCCTGTATTTGACTCCAAATGAAACCCCGTAACAAGCTTGGTAACCCTTGGATATAAATTTGCTCCACAAATGGGCAGGAAAAATTGACTTGTATGTTGCCGTTTAAAAACTTGTTATTTTACTGAATATAAAAGCACAAAAAGGCTTAATTAAACCCTTTAGATATGAATTATGCTACAGAATTTCTTCTGTGGCGGTGAAAACAAAAGTTTCTTTTATGAGTACAACTGCAGAAAATGCTTAATTAACCCCTTTATGTAAATTGTGCAAAGAATTGAGCAACCACAAACTACGAGCTTGTATCGTGTTACATGGCGTGTTTTCTACGCTAACAACAAGAGAAAAAATTGTAATTAACCTTCGCTTTTTGATTTATGGTACAGGAAAATTAAAAATTTTTGGCGGTGAAAAAGACAGTTTCTTGGAGTCACCACAGCAGAAAAACAACGCTTAATTAACCCCTGGGGTGTAAAAATTTCGCAAAAGAAATGAGCAGCCACAAAATACTAGCTTTGTAGCGTGTTACATTTTGGGGTTTTCTACGCTACATAACAAGAGAAAAATTTGTAATTAACCTTTGCTTGTGAATTATGGTACAGGAAAATTGTAATTTTTGGCGGTGAAAAAGACGGTTTATTTTTGTCACCACAGCACAAAAACAACGCTTAATTAAACCCTGGAAGTAAATTACGCAAAAGAATTGAGCAGCCACAAAGTACTAGCTTTGTAGCATTTTACAATTGCGTGTTTACTACGCTACCCAACAAGAGAAAAAATTGTAATTAACCTTGGCTTGTGAATTATGGTACAGGAAAATTTTAATTTTTGGCGGTGAAAAAGACGGTTTATTTTTGTCACCACTAGTGTTGAGCGATTGCGTTGGCCATCGACATCAGTCGATGGTCGATAGTCGACCATCATCGACAAGATAGTCGATAGTGAGCAGTCGATTATGAGCGATGACCATTAAAGTCATTAAAGCTGGAATTAACATCCACAACAGTCAAATGGATACGTGCTACATCTTAGGCAACACACTTAGGTTATAAAAGCCACAAAAAAAAAAACACACAACATTCACTATTCTTGTCTTGTACCACAGCATGACCCTTAAATCTGTATCACCCACAAATTAAAAAGTGCCAGAAGGCAGTATGATTTGAACCATCATCTTACTTGAACTGGACATTGAATATCCCTGTCCTGGAATGCAGCATGAGCCCCAAACCTGCATGACCCCCAGATTTAAAAGTGCCGGAAAAAGGAGTCTTTCAACCACCATTTTAGTTGAACTGGACATTGACTATACCTGTCCTGGGCCACAGCATGAGCCCCAAACCTGCATGACCCCCACATTTAAAAAGTGCCAGAAAGGGGGCGTGGCCTAACCAGGAATGTGAACGGACTTCTCGGGTGGGAGCTCCTGACCAGAACTCCAGAAAAGCGGCACAAATAAACCAAAGAAGACCCACAACTGCGCCCTGACCTTTTCCACCAGGACCAGCTTCCAGAGAGGAACATTTTGAGACCCTGTGTACGGGGATCCGTGCACTACGGCCGCAGTTCAGCGAGGTGTGGAGCGGGGCCTGTGCGGGCGGCAGGATAGAGGAGGCAGCAGCGCATTCCCGCCTGACACAGCGCAGTAGAGAGGAACAGCGAGAATACCTACCTGACAGCTTATAGCTGTCTCTTACAGCGGCGGCTTCTGCAGACAACTGCCTCCCCACCTCCGACTCCAGGACCCGAGGGACTGCGCCGCAGGGATCGCTGGCACACGAGCGAGGATCGCTCTGCAGGTACTGGCGCGCGGCGCCATTTTATACAAAACTTGCCCTACATCTTGCGGCCCACACGGCTAGAGCGGCCCTCCGGCTATACCACACTCGCAGGCCACAGGAGAGAATCTCCCTGAGTACAGGCCTAGAGACTGACACTGACCGATCCATAGTGCTGGAGGCCTCAGCCGCACGCAGCTTTCATCTTAAGCCTGACAGCCTCGGGCGCCATCTCACAGTACACCTACCTCGTCCCTTACGGCCTGCATAGGAGAACTACCTTGCAGCAACCCCATACATACCAGCCTTGGGAGACACTTATCCAGCTCCTAGAAACGGAGTCTGAAGCTGACCCAGACCTAGTACAAAGGGCTTTTTCTGCATACTGCCCCCCGTCTCGTACCCAAAAGCTCTAGGTACTATTCTACAGAAAATACACTCTGCTGCCTCCATAAAGTGTTCTATCCCCCAAGCAATCCTGCACTGGCCAACCAAGGGATTCTCCCAATTTAACCTGCAGAGCTAGGGTCTGTGACTGCCTAAACTCGGCACAAGGGGCTTATACCTCATATCACCCCCATCTCAACCCTAACATCCTCAGGCGCCATTTTGAACGCCTCCCCTGCTCTCTGCTTCAGGTGAAACGTGCTGGGCAAGTACTCCAAGAGACCTGATTACATTTTCCAGAGGCCCTGGTAAAGCGCATGGGCCATTGTGACCGGACTGAATTGTCTGCAAAATACAGTTTCCCCTGCTAGCTCACACGGCCGTTCTTACTGGAGATGCCTCCGGAAGCGCAGATCTGGGAACAAGTGGCTTCATAAGCGGACAATATATCTAACCCAAGACCTCCTCCCAAAAAAAAAAAAAAAAGAGAGAGGGGGAAACTACTCCACCCGACATAACTTTGGTTGTACGGCTCGGGACGTAGGGCCCCACCCACGACCGCACATTAGCCCCTGGGACCCATTCTCTAGAATTATCTCTACCAGCCTCTTCTTCCGCTATTCATTGGTACTATGGGAGGCACATCCAAGAAAAACCAAGGCAACAAACCGACAAAGCTCCCAGAATACTTCTCCTCATCCCAAGCCAAGCGGGTGCTGAGATATCCCCCTCCTTCATCCCCCACTCCGTCCTCCAGAGCGGAATTGGTTGACCTAGAACATCACGGTCTTCCGGACTCTCAACCTCTCACTGTGGCATCCCTCCAACACCTGTTTTCCTCCTTCAGGTCCACACTCCAATCTGACATTAAACTGATGATGGACGATCTGAGGCAAGATTTTCATTCACTAGCCTCACGCACAGACCACATAGAACACAAGATGGCGGAGTTTGCCAAGTCCCACAACAGCCTGATAGACGCCAATAGCAACCTAGAGGAGGAAGTACATCGCCTGGCATCTAAAGTCCTGGACCTGGAGGACAGGTCCAGGCGTACCAATGTAAGAATTCAAGGAATCCCTGAAAACGTGCTCCCCGACCAACTAAATGCCTTTCTTACTGACCTGATGGCCTCTGTCTTGCCAAACGCCTCCCCACTGGACCTCACCATTGACAGAGTCCACAGACTTCCGAAACTGAAGAACTTACCCCCACAGGTTCCCAGAGACACCATTGCTAGAATTCACTTCTATAACACCAAAGAAGAGTTTCTCCGTGCCTTATGCAGATCAGAGGCGCTCCCCGATCGCTTCCCGGCGCTGTCCATCTTCCTGGATCTATCTGCAACGATGATGCTGAGACGCCGAGAATTTCAAACATTCCCCAGAATCCTTCGAGAAAAAGAAATTCAGTACCGCTGGGGATTCCCTGTGAAACTAATCATAACAAAGGACGGAACTCAGTTTATCTGCAATACCCCGAATGAGGCTTGCCTAACCCTTCGTAGCTGGAACTTACTCTCCCCATCAGAGGCCAGCCCGATCAGGAAGAAACAGTTCAGACTCTAACTGATTACCCCCCTATGGTCGGAAAAAAGGGCCCGTACAAGATCCAGGTCTAGACCCCCAGAGTGATTTTGGTCTTCCCATCTAATCCTCACTGGAGCGTCCTCTCTGGCTCCCACCGGAGCCAACCTGCTCCGCAGTCACTTTTTGTGTTCCTTTCCCTTTAGGTTGTAGGCAATGACTTGCCCCACCTTTGATTCCCGACCAGGGGAATCCCTTCCTTCTCGCGAAAACCATATGAGGTTATTGGTTTTTATTTCCAACGGGTTCAGTTATGTGTTAGTTTGTTTAAGCCAGGTTGCTCTTAACATGATTCTCTTCACAGGCATCTTGACGAGGGGTGGGAACGCTGTCCCACTCCTACATAGTACCCGTGCTGTGTATCAATGGGGGTAAAAATCATGTCCCTAAATGCTAATGGGTTAAACTCCCCTTTCAAAAGATCTTTGTTCTGGAAAGAGGTTTCCAGGTCACATGCGGAGGTAGTTTGTGTTCAGGAGGCTCATCTCTGCAAAAAAGACTCCTTTAGACTGCAGAATAGGAACTTCTCCCGTGCCTATCACTCGGCACTAAATGTGAAAAAGGCAGGGGTGTCCTTCTTCATTAAAAACTCGGTGTCCTTTTCTCTGTATAACCTGATAGTGGTTGAACAGGGGCGTTTTATAATTCAACAATGTACCATAAACGCTGCCCCTTTCACATTGGTGGGAATCTACTCGCCAAACCAACATCAGATCTCATATCTTAGGAAGATATTAATTAAGGTTAGGAAAGAAGCCAAGGGCAATTTAATAATATGCGGAGACTTTAATGTAGTCATTGACAGGTCTATTGATAGGTCTGGAAGCGGCTCTAAAACTTCTCCAGAGTTGAGTAGTCTGATCATGGAAGAAAACTTGCATGATCCCTGGAGATATGCTCAACCCTTGGAGAAGGATTTCATCTTCTATTCGGCGGTGAAAGACTCACATTCTAGGATAGATTATTTTTTACTGAACAGAACGGCGCTACTCTTGGTCTCGGATTCTGAAATTGGTACTAAAACTTGGTCGGACCATGCCCCCATTTATTTAACTCTAAATATAGGTCAGATGCCTGCTTTCCACTCCCCCTGGCGGCTAAACAATTTTCTGCTCAAATCCAAAAGAATCTCTAAAGAGATTACAAAAGTTATTTCAGATTACTTTGACCTAAAAGCTTCCACGGCTCCCTCTGAGGAAACGTTATGGTGCGCGCACAAGGCATATCTTAGAGGAGTTTGCATGAAAATTGCGGCCAGAGAGAAGCGCAACAGGGAGTCACTACTTCATACTACCTTAGATGAGATCAGAAAGTTAGAACCACAATTCAAATCAACCTCCTCTAAGCCCCTTACAAACAAACTTACGATGCTTAGAGCTAAATTACACACCTTACAACTACAACAGTACGAATTCCATTTAAGCAAACTCCGCTGGAACTTCTATCTCCAGGGTGATAGACCGAGTAAAATCTTGGCAAGGAGAGTTATAATACAACAGGCTAAAACGCAGATTCCCTACATTACCTCTCCCTCATCGGGCCGCATCCTAGACCCTCAGCAAATCTCCAATGCGTTTGCGAAATACTATAGCTCATTATATAATTTACAACGGGACACTAGCATTCCCCCGGTTTCAGATGAATCAATAGACAAATTTCTGAGTGAAGTCTCTCTCCCGTTCCTGACACCAGACCAGTTAAAAATTTTAAACAAACCTATTTCACTCCCGGAAGTGCAGCAGACAATCTCTAATTTACAATGTAACAAATCCCACGGGCCAGATGGCTTCACCAACAAATACTACAAACTGTTCTCCCACCTCCTTTCCCCTCATCTGTCCCGCCTTTTTAATGTCATAGCTGATAAGGGAGCCCCCCCAGCGGAAATGATATGTGCCCACATTTCAACTATACATAAACCGGGCAAATCAGAGGACTTAGTCGCAAATTATAGGCCCATCTCATTATTAAACTCAGACATCAAAATATTCTCTAAAATTTTGGCCAATAGGCTTAATGAATTCCTTCCAGGTTTAATCAATGCAGACCAAGTAGGGTTTGTTAAGGGTAGACAAACCAGGGACGGCATAAGACGTGTACTAAACATTATGCAAGCTGCTCGTACCCAGAAAATACCTTTCTCTCTTTTCTCTTTGGATGGAGAGAAAGCTTTCGACAGAATAAATTGGAACTATATGCAGAGAGTCCTGCAGAAATTTGGATTCCAGGGCCTGATTCTCTCGGCCATCACTTCCCTATATACTTCTCCTTCTGCCAGGGTTTTTGCCTCTGGTTTCTTGTCTGCCAAATTTGACATATCAAATGGCACAAGACAGGGATGTCCTTTGTCCCCTTTGATCTACGACCTTTGTGCAGAACCCCTGGCAGAACACATTAGGAAAGCGACAGATATAGTGGGTATAACTATTCATGGGCAGGTTCACAAGGTAAATCTGTATGCGGATGATATCTTAATCATAGCACAGAACCCAGAAACCTCTGTGCCAGCGCTTCTCTCTCTACTCGACCGATACTCCCAACTATCCTATTATAACCTAAACATATCCAAGTCAGTATTCCTCCCGCTCAATTGCCCCTCGTCCTTGAAACAACGACTCTCCCAATTAGACTTTATTTGGGCTTCCTCTTACATTACTTATTTAGGTATTAAAATTTACCTGGATATAGAAACCACAATTGAACAGAACTTAGCTGATCTGAGCAAAATATTTACGGAAGAAATTGCTAGACTCAACAAATTTCAACTATCGTGGCTAGCGCGTATCAATGTGACAAAAATGTTACTATTACCTAAATTTCTTTACATTTCCAGATCATTACCATTCCTATTCCCCAAAGACCTCATAACTAGGCTACAGAATCAACTCCTCAACTTTATTTGGAATATGAAGAAACCAAGGATAAATAGACAACACTTATTTAGAAGAGCTGATAATGGAGGCCTATCTGTCCCGAACCTCCACCAATACAATGTAGCTTCGGTGTTAGAGCCGCTCTCTGCATATTGGTGCTCCTCGGTGACCCACCACTGGCTGTCGCTTGAAAACTCAACTATCCCCAGGGGCACGTTTAGGGACTACTTATTAGCGATGCTGTTTGGCTGGAAACCGCCTTCATTGAGTCTACTTACTATGTCTCACGCAGTAAGCGCTTGGCGAAAACATATAGTCACGGCAGGTAGGGTTAGCGTCACCAGAAACAGATGCCCACTGTCCATACTATACTGCCTAGCCCCAGATATTCCTACACAGTTATGGATAAATGCAGGAATTTATAATTTGGGGGAACTAATGCGAGACCACCACGTCTGTACATTCGAAGAGTTATGTGGCCGCTTTCCAATCCCTCATAGTAAATTTTACCTCTTCCTTCAAATTAGACATGCAGTTCAGTCAATGAAGTGGCCAGTGAGAGAGGGTCCCTCTTCCCCTTTTCATAGGCTACTATGGACTAGTGCCTCGACCAGGGGAGGTCTCTCAGCCGCTTACCGAACCCTCTTGGACGATGGGATAACCGACAAACCGGATTATGAGGTTCGATGGGAGAGCTCCTTAGGACAGGCCTTTTCCCCGGATTGCTGGTCTCAAGCCGTAAATATTGTAAGGAAACACTCCAGTTGTGCCAACCACTTAGAATTAAGCAGAAAAATCGTACTGAGATGGTACCTAACTCCTACGAGAGTTGCACACTCGACCCCAGGATACTCTAATCTTTGTTGGAGGCAGTGTGGGCAAATAGGTTCATTGCTACACATGTGGTGGAGTTGTCCAGTGGTCCAACCCTTATGGAATCGAGTAGAGAAACTACTACAAGACATCTTTAAAACAGGGCCTACCCTTTCTCCTGAAATGGCGTTATTAGACTTGCTATACCACACATTACCTCCTGATTTTCACACAACGCTAGCCCATGTACTGATTGCGGCTCGTTTTACGATAGCTGCTTCTTGGAAATCCCCTATTACCCCTCCCCTAGCAGAGGTTCTATCTAGAGTAAACTCCCAGTTTCGTGCAGAAACTAGTCTACTGGTCCCTCCACACAGGGTAGCCGCAGTTAGAGACAGTTGGTCATATTGGACAGAATCCATTTATAACAGTCATTGACCTCTATGACCAGGCTCCCCAAGGTTGGGAATACCAAATAGGGGGGGGGGGGAGAGAAGGACATAAAAAAACAAAACAAACAAAAAAAAAAAAACAATCCTCCGAGCCGTCTCGGTTAATACCCTTAGCGTTTGTGGTTTTTAATGGTGATACATATTGCAATCAGCACCCTCTTTAAATGCTAATATTTGCCTGTATTCAGATACTTCTTGTAATTGCAACAGGGCTTAGGTAAATGTTTGGCTTACAGTTTATTTCCGGTTCCTTTTGATGTTCTGTGTCTTGGTCTTTTTGTTCTAGCATAACGAAATTAAGAATTCTGTACACTGTATTGAACTCAACAGATACCTTTGTCAAACTTTGTCAGTTTCTCAATAAAACTTTGTTCTTCCTCGCTGAAAAAAAAATAAAAATAAAAAGTGCCGGAAAAAGGAGTCTTTCAACCACCATTTTAGTTGAACTGGACATTGTACGTCAAA
>JAODAL010045867.1:0-31513 GCA_025379985.1 Phyllomedusa bahiana | reverse complement strand
CAATTAAACCTGTGGTAACTAAAAATTTGCTGGATTAAAATTTAACGGGAGGTGGCTCTATAAAAAATCGGGATGGGCAAAGTGCAAAAAAAACGTTTCTGAAAATATATTCGGAAAATTTAAAAGGGTTTTTTTTGGGCACAAAAAAATTCCCCTGTGGTGACAAAAAAAATTGCAGTATTTCCTTTTTAAGTGAAAAGGTCCCCTAAATAAACAAAGCTTTTGTGCACCCAAAAGTCAAAAAACCCCGGTTTTTTGTAATTTTTTCCGGTTATTCCCAAGGTTTTTTTTGGACCTATAAACCCTTTTGCAGATTTGCTGGATTTTAATTTAAGTAAAAAGGTGGTTTTAATCAACAAAGGTGGAATGGGCAAAAAAAAAATTTGAAAACCTTTTAAAATTTGTATATGATAAAAAAGTGGAGTTTTGCCCTAACAAAGAGACCTGCAGTTACTGAAAAGATGGGGTACCTTTTAATTTCGGGGCCCAAAAATTTAAACCCCCGGGAAAAATATTTAAATTTAAGAAAACTGTTAATTTTTAAAGCTTTTTGCAAATGTCAAACCACTAATTTCGGTAAATAACTTTTCCATTTATTCTTTATAGGGCTTGTCTATTCGTATAATACAAGATATTTTTTGCCCCCTTTAAATTTTAAACCTGTGGGGGACTAAAAAATTGGCTGGATTCAATTTTTAATTTGCAAGGTGGATATATCAAAAAAAGTGGAAGGGAAAAAAATTTAAAAATAAAACCCCTGTTGAATTTGTAAAATGATAAAAAAAAGTGGAGTTTTTGATCTAACAAAGAGACCCTGCAGTTACTAGAAATCCTATAACCCTACCCTACCTTTAAGTTCAGGTTTCCCCAATATCCGGAAAAAAAGCTTTTTTTCCCAATGTCTACACAAAAGGGCCCAAAATGTATAAAAACCCCGCCGGGTCGAGGCGCTTTTTCCCGGCCATTTTCCCCGGCCGGAATTGCGCCTTTTGTTTATGTCGGGGGCCCGGGGCCCCCTCATACATATATGAAAAGTCCCCCAAAGCCTCGCCGGGGCATGGGGGGCCCCGCGGGCCCGGGAATGAGGCGAATTTGGCGCTGCGTTTTGGGGATTGTCCCCCGGGGGGTTGGGGTCGATCAAAACCAATGGGGGAAAAGTCCCCCTCCCCAGTGCGTGGGGCACAGTGTGGGGGACATGGGGCTGTGCGGGCTGCCCCAAAGATTCGCCTTTGCCGAGGAAAAGTCCCCTCAACATGCGGGGGAAAGTCTGCGCGCCCTCGCCAGTGTGGGGGGGGCGAGTGCGGGATTTTGGGCCGTGCGGGACTGCGCTGAAAATCTTTTTCCGATGCGAGACAGGTGGGGGGGGCGAGAAATCATTTCCACATGTCAGTGCGGAGTAAAAACCCCAAAATCCCCTTTTATAAAGGCGTTTACTTTTCCCGGAAAAAGAGCTGAAACATTAAAAAAAAAAAATTACATAAAAAAAAATTCATTTTCCTTTTCCCAAATTCAAAAAATTTTTTGGGGGGATATTGGAAATGGCCGGGGAAACCCCCGTATTTCAAATTCGGGAAACCCCTTTCCCCTTGGTTGCCAAAAAAACCGGAAATCAGAATAGGAGCGAAAACCTAAAATATTAAAATTGGGGCAGGTTTTGACCCCAAATCAAAAACCCAAAACGGCGGGACTTTTCCCAAATTTCCCAGTAAAAATGCTAAAAACAGCTGATTGGCTGAGAAAAGGGGGGGTTGGCTATCTAAACCCAATAAAAAAATTTGGAGGAAAAAGTCCAAACCCTTAGGTTTGGGAAGAAGTTTAGCCCAAAATCAGAATACGGCGCCCAAAGTCCCATTCTGGTTGGAGAATTTTAGCCCAATCAAAATTTTCAAAGCGCCCGTCCATTTAAAGGCCTAGGGGGAAGTTTACCCCAAATTTCAGAACCCACGGCGGGCCCGTTCAAAAAAACATTTAAAAAAGGCAGAACGAGCTGTTTGGGGTTGAACCCGCGGGGCCCCTTTCCAGCTTAGCCAATCAGAGGCGAGTGCTTTTCAAGATTTTCTAGGGGGAATCAAAATTTTAAAAGAGGCGCCTTTATTTGGGGCCCAATGGGGAGAGCGAGGGGGACGCTATAGGGGTTTTTCCCTAATGAAAATTGGAAATAAAATTTTGAAACAGGCTGAAATCAATTATAACACTACAGAATTTGGGTGCAGTTGGGGAAATTATAAAAGAATACAAATATGTGGCAAACAAAAAAAAAAAAAAAAGACCTTTAAAATAAAGTTTATTTCTTTATATTCGTTAGAAGGATCAATTGTTTGGTGCACGAAATAAATTAAAAAAGGGTTGGGTTTTCTTGATTTCAAATTTTTATTTCGTTTGCCAATTTTAGTATTCCCTTTTTTATTCACATCGGGACAAAATTCTGTTGTGTTTTTAATTTGATTTCAGCCATGTTTTCAGTTTTATACAGATTGCATTTGAAAACATAGGGGGTCGCTCGGGTCTCCCATTGGTCCAAATTTTTTGGCGCCCCTTTTTTTAAAATTTTGATTCCCCCTGAACTCTATGAGAAAAACAGCCCGCTCTGATTGGCTAAGTGGAAAAGAGCCCCGCTGCTTAAAACCCAAACCCGCTCGTTTCTGCCTTTTTACCGGGGATTTTTTAATGTTCCCCCCTTTTGAATTTGATTTGGGCCTTTTTCTCCATAGGATAGAAAGGGGCCCCTGTCGCTCCCATTCTGATTGGTCAATTTTTTCCCCAAAGGGTCTAATGGGGCATTGTCGGGGCCCCATTTCTGATTGGGTGGTTTTGGACCAATGAGAATAGCTTTACAAATTTGAAAATTTGTCCTTTTCCGGCAATTCTCTCCCATGGCAATTCCTATGTGCGCCCGGGCTCGGCGACGAACGCGGTTTTTTGGGGGTTTTTTAAATGCTTTATTTTTTAAAAAAGTGTTGGGCTTTTTTGAGAATGTTTTTTCAAATGTATAAAAAATTATTTGTTGATTAATTACTTCATTTCGCCGGAGCTGGCGCCGGGGGATTTAGAGTGCGGCCCCAACCCCTCCTTAAAAGTATAAAGGGAGAAGTAGCCCCGGCCTGGTTGGGGGGAGTTGCCCAGACCCCGTTAAACTCAGGGCCCAAAAAGTCTTTTCTGTCTTTTTACTGTATTTTGAAATTTTCCCCCCCGGGGTTCCCGAATTGGGGCTCCTTCTCCTAGGCTTTGAAAGGGTTTTTTCGCTCCTATTTGGGTTGGCCCGAGCTGCCCAGACCCGAAACTTTGCCAAAACCGCTCTTTTCACATTTTTACTGTTTTTTGAATTATCCCGCCGGGGATTTTGATTGGGGCAATTCTTCCCATAAACTTTTAAAAGGGTTTACTGTCGCTCCCTTCTGATTGGCCGGTTTCTGACCCACCAATGAGAATAGGTTTCAGATTTTGAATTTTCTTTCCCGGCAATTTGAATTTCATATTTGTTGATAAATTTCGCCCCTTCTGGGGTTTGGAAAAATGATGTTTTTTTTTTATTTTGTGTATTTTTTACGTTGTAGCTCTTTCTGAAAGTTTCCGCCCTTTTTAAAGGCGAGTTTTTTCCTTTCATCTCTGCTGCACGGAGGCGGAGCCCCCCGATTTCTGTCGCCATTTTTCGATCTGCTTTTCCCCGGTTTTTCAGTTCTTGCTTCACTTCGCCCCCGCCCGGGGCATTTGAACCCCAAATCTGCTTGTCGGAGCGGAGCGCCCCAGGGCCCTTTTGTCGCGATTTCGATCCCCTTCCTCGAGTTCCGATCTGCTTCACTTCGCCCCTGGGAGGATTTTGACCCAAAAAAAAAGTGGTCCCGCTTGTCGGGGCTTTCCAAGCGCCCGATTTTGGGGGAGCCCGGGTTTGGGGGTTTCCTCGGACCCATACGAGCGGGGCTGCTCCGCCCCGGGAAGCCTTTAAACCGGGGCCCCACCGCGCCCCCTGCCTGCCCCCCCTGCCCCGCCCCTTTTATGCGGAAAGCGGGGAAAGTGGGGAACGCTGCGTCCGACAGGGGGAAATTTGGGCCCGGGGGGCGGGGTGTAAGCCCGGAAAAAAGGGTTTTAAAACCCGTTCATATATTTCGCCCCCAAATCTTGGTGAAATTTATCCCCAGTATTCTTATAGGCTTGACGCTGTGTTCGCCCCCGGGGGCCCCCCCCCAGTCCCCCCCTGATTTACAAACAGTAGATGCTCCCTTTTTAAAATTTTTTCTACCCAACTATATTTAAAAACTTCCCCCAATTTTCTAATTCTAACTAAAATTGTAAGGATCAAAGCTATTTGTAGGGGTTTCTCTGTGGGAAGGGGAAAATTTTATTTTAATTTCGCTTTAGGGTGTTTTGGAACAAGCAGGGCCACCCGTTTTTCCTTTTGTCCGGGGACCTGAGAGGGCATGAGGCCCGGGAAAAGGGAAAAACTGCGGCTATGTAAAACGAGGGGCTGTGATTTTTCCCGCCAAACGCAACCCATACAAATCCCAGTCATGGGGCGGGCGCCCCAAAAAAATTCTCACCTGCTTATTCTGTAATCTGATTTTTTCTGGGCCGCCAAAAATTACGGAAGCGCCCAAAAAAGGGCGCGTTCTTTTAAAAGATGATGCACAGAATTTTAAATAAATTATCGATCATGATCTTAAAAAATTTCCGGTTTACCATTAAAAAATGTGGCCCCAAATTTCCCCAACCCTTTTTTTGATAATAATTTGTCAACACTATCCCAAAAGTTTCCCTTAAATGCCCCCTGTTGTTTTTAAATTTCCTGTGTTTTGGGGGCCAGAATGTATCCAAAAAAAATGCTTTTACTGAAATTTGAATGTTGGGGTTGACTGTTTTTTTATACCAGCTAAATGCTCTGCGATTCTACTGCTACCTACATAGATTTTATCACACTTTGTGATGAGTATCACAATTGATAAATTTATCTATCTCATAGGTCTTGATATCACTTTTTTTTTTTTAAAGTTTTTGTTTTGACCAGGGCTGTGTAGTCAGAGTCGGAGTCGTGGAGTCGGTGGCTATTTTGCAGGAGTCGACGTCATCATAAAATGGACCGACTCCGACTCCCAAAATATATAATAAGTTGGTCCAGTTAGTTCTATGCAGTGCACAGAGCAAGAGGAATTGGGTCCGGCCAGTGCTACTGCTCCCATATCTTCAGCCTTACCACATGAGGAGTGTAATTGATGACATGGAGCAGGCAAAGCGCTGCCCCAGAGGAAAAGATTCTGCTCCCATAGCAGACAGATTTCAGCAAAATTTTTCACTTGCTTTCAAAGAAGAGTTCAACCATTCCTCAAAACTGACTGTGGCTGAGGCAATTTCTTTATACCCTGACATTGTTACAGGTATTGCCCCTGTGGTCACCGCTTTGCCTCCAACCCAAGTCAGTGTAGGGAGGCCGTTCTGTAGCCTGGAAATGAGATCAGATGTGAGGTCATTTATGCAGGGTCTGATGGAGGCAATACTATTTCTCAGAATAAATTCAGAGACTCCACAAATGTTCATGGAGCATTTTGCATATTTACATTTTTTTTTTGTGTTCTAAAGTCATATCCCCTAAATATTTTTTACCATTACAGGCAAAATGGTAACACTGTTTTGAACTTGTGACTTTTAGGCTCCATATCTCACCATCCACTGCAGCTTTGTACATGAGGCTACTGTAATTTTATATACAGTCATCTTACCCATTTTATACATAAATTTGACTTCCAAGTGTTTAACAGGTCCCTTCTACACATTCCCAATGTTGGTGCAGACTAGACTTGGATACAAATACAGCTTTTTCTTCAACTCTACCCACAAGTGTTCCAAAGATTAAAAATTGTTACCCTTTTGCTTGTCAGTGTCTGTTCTACCTAAATAGCTTTATTATTGTATCATAAGGTGATAAACAGCCTGATGTTACTATTTTACTACAGTAAAGTTTATCACTTAAAGATGCGCCATGTATGAGGAAGTCGGAGTCAGAGGTTTGGGAAATTGAGGAGTCGGAGTCGGGGCTTTGGCTTGCCGACTCCACAGCCCTGGTTTTGATTACATATTTACAATATCTAGCTCCTCCACACATTTAGAATCCAGTTTGTGTCTACTTGGTACACACAGAATACCCTGATTGTAACGGCTCGTGCTGCAGTCCAACTCCCAGGCCGCAAGCACGTCCGTTACTCGGCCGCTGCTCATCCCCACGCTGCACCAAGGGCTGCTGGTTGCTCACCTGCTCCTGTCCTGCTTGCTCCTCAGCAGGTGCACTCCTCTGCATCTTCCTCCCCACTAGGGGCGCACGCACATCAGTTCCCTGCATTTAAAGGACCAGCGCGCAACAGGTAATATTGCTCCTCCAGTCCCATTCTTGCAGGAGCTTCTTTAGGGCGCCACTTCCTGCTCTCTGCGCCCAGTTATTGGTGTCTTTCATTGCGTTTGTTCCTGCCTTCGTCATACGTCAGTCCTACGTTTCTGCCATTTTCTGCATCCATTGCTAGCTGCCTACCTGCTCCTACTGACCTCGTTCCAGCCGTGCCTGCCAGTCATCCTTTGGTGTCTCTCTGCGTTCTGGCCTGTTCCACCTCGGCTGTCACCGCTAGGGCCTATGTCAGAGGTAGAGACCTGGGGGTTTCCCTGCAGCAAAGACCTTCCCACTTTGCGGTGGGCGCCGGTGAAGACACGGGGCCCCTTAGACTCCTCAGCGTAGGTGTCGCCATCTCTCCGCGGTGACCAACGGATCCACAATCCTCTCCACGAAGCATCGTGACACTGATCTATGATATCAACCAGAATAGGGTCCTGTCTTAGAACAGAAATATTTCTATAGAAATTATTTTTTTTATTGTTGAAAAATTTCTACTAAATGGACTTAATTCCTCACCCACTAGTGATTTCAATTTATTCAATACCACCTTGGACATTAATAAGTTTGCAAGATTACTGACAGTAAAAAAAAATATTTTATATCCAGGAAACATTGGAACAGCAAAATCAGAAAATAAACTGAGTCTGATAACATAATAACCAACGATTATGAGGGACTTACCTTTGAGGAACAACAAATGTTATTATTATTAAAGGATTTAGAGTCATAGAGTGTTGACAATAAAAATGTTCTGGCTGGTGTCCAGCGCGACCATGCTAAACCTGCATTTTACCCATTGAAGGCAAGAGTTGATGCGCTGGATGCTTTTCAGACAACAATGGAAAGAGATCTGATAACACTAAAAAGACACAAAAGGAGATGGCTGTAAAACATTTTAATCTAACAAAGGAAGAATTCAAAGCTTTAAAGGAACTTAAAAACAATAAAAACTGGGTTATCAAAAAAGTGGACAAAGGAGGAAGTACGGCTGTGCTGGATGCAGCAGTATATGAGAAACAGATTACGACTATATTGGGAGATGTCAATACCAATCACTGCCCATCCTCGGATCCAACAGAAGCATTACAAAATAACATTAAGAAACTATTAGAGGAGGTCATAGCATTAGGTGCGATTACAGAAAAACAAAAAGATTCATTAATTAATCACAAACCAAAAAATGCTAATGTTTTATGGGGTCCCAAAGATGCATAAGGAAAGTTTTTGCCCAGCCCTATGCCCAATCATTTTGGGTATAGGTTCAATAGCGGAGAGACTTTGGGTGACATGTATGAACAGGGCTGCGCCAGAAGTCTGGCGTCTTTTCAGCCCGAAAACTGGTGCAGCCTCGTTCACTATATTTTTAACCAGGCGCACTCCAATATGCCAGTGGCACTTTGTAATGCACCTCAGATCGGGGGGCGTGCTGGAGGTGTTTAGTACGGCAAATCCAGGCGCATCACTGCTGGAACAGGTAGACCACTTTAAAAGTGGTTTATCTGAACCAGAAGTGTCACTTTATAGCTAGAAAGAGTTAAATCTATGACCTGCAGTAGAAAAGGTTCATAGATTCAGGCACATTAATGCTGGAACAGGTAGAGCACTTGAAAAGTGGTTTATCTGAGCCAGAAGTGTCGCTTTGTAGCTAGAAAGTGCTAAATCTATGACCCGCAGTAGAAAAGGTTCATAGATTCAGGCGCATTCTACACTACAAATTCACGCAAAAAAATGTCGCCTTAAGGGAATGGTTGGATCATTATCTACAACCCTTGGTCCAGACAGTCACAGGTTATTTAAAGGACAGCAAATCGGTTTTGCAGATGTTTCTGAATTTTGAATGGGATGAGAATTGTTCATGGTCAAGTTTGGATGTTAAAAGCCTTTATTCTAGTATACCGTAAGATCTAGTATGTGTAGCGGTGTATTTTCACTTAAAATAATACAATAAATATGATTAAGGTTTACAAATTTTTATTTTGGAAACCATAGATTTTTTTGTCCAAAAATAATAATTTCAAATCTTATGAACAGTTTTATGATGCAACTTTTGGGGGCGCCAATGGGAGCTATGTCATCACCATCTATAATGGACCTTTTCATAGCATGGTGGTAACACCATGTCATCTTTTGGTGGTAGTATACGATGGTCGTGATGTAGCATCCATATCCAAGATCGTTTCATACCTTAAGAATAATCAATATAATTTACAATTTTCTTACCAAATAGAGAAAAAAAGGATTCCATTTCTGGATATTGCACTTATATGATCTATAGAAAAAGGTAGGGTCTATACGTTATTGTATAGAAAACCAAATAGTGGGAACTCTATTTTGGGAGTTACTCTCCCCATACTATAGCCGCTATCCCTATGGGTGAGCTACTTAGGGTACATAGGGCATGTACCCAGAAAGGGGACTTTGAGAAAGAAAAAAACAATATATATAATAGATTATGAACTAGAGACTATTAGGACAAGTTAATAAATAAAGCAAATTTAAAAATTACCAACCAAACACAACATTCGCTATTATTTAGAGATGGACAATCAAAACACAAAAACCTTCTAACAAAATGGCAATTCTCTACCCCATTTAGTAAAATTTTTTCAGCAATAATATCATAGATATCATAGATCATGGTATCCTGTGCGTACCAAGAAGAAACAAACTGGATTCTATATGTGTGGGGGAGCTAGATGCAATATTTTGTAAATATGTCATCAAAACAAAAACTTAAAAACAGGGATATCAAGACCTATGAGATAGATAAATTTATCCATTGTGATACTCATCACATAGTATATATCATTTGTTGTACAAAGTGTGATAAAATCTGTTTAGGTAGTAGTATTAGAAAATGTAAAATTAGAATTGCAGAACATTTAGCTGGTATGAAAAACAATCAACCCCAACATTCGGGTGCAGTAGAGCATTTTTGGAGATGCATTCTGGCTCCTTAGATTCGTTCCGATTCCATTCAATTGAAAAAATAGAGAAACCTTTAAGAGGTAGAGATTGGCAATAACAGGTGTGCTTAAGAGAAGTGTACTGGATACTAAAGCTCGATATGAGAATCCCACAGGGTATGAACTATCGAAGTGATTTGCTATACATTTATTAGAGACTACTAACTTTCAGATAAGTGTCATGGAATTTATATATTTCCTGTTGTCTCTTTTCTAGTTTTTAATTTATTTAGTTTGTTGTTTTTTATTAAATAGCACTATACTCAACTATCTAGGCGGATATATGAATGTGTAAATTATCCATCCGGAAATTACTTGTTAGGGTAGGTGTGTATTTTAATCACTGTTTGGCGGAGGGTAAAAGTAGGCTGTGAGCAAGGACAGAGTGTTGTCCAAAACGCGTCTGCATTTAATTGCCTATTTTATTATATCATCTATATGCAAAGAATATTCAAATAAAGAAAAATTCCTTTTATATACGCTCGTCCAGACCTTGGGTATGTTGTAAAGTCTTAGTACATTACTTTGCCTTTGTCATGGTGGCTGTAACTCACTGTACCTCACATGCTCACCCTGCATCACGTATATTAAAGTGGGGGACCTGCAGTTTGTGTCGCTGTTGTTAATCCCTGGGGCACACTCCATGTTGGTGGTTGTAGTCCTCCTCTGCTGTGGTGATGATGAGTGGAAGCACCCATGATGTTAGTTGCAGGAAACAGTAGAGTGGAGAGAGGGTTAATGATGCAAACAATAATATTCCTTTTATTCTGAAAGCAAGATGTCAAACATGGCATTCATCTTTCATTGTTACAGTCCTTTCTCATTATTTTATAGCTAGCAGCCAGTAGAATTCCCATACAAATAAGTCCCTTATTTCACATGCAGCTTGGAGTTCAAGGAGTACTTGTCCTTACCCCAGGAGAACTGACATCCTAGCAGCAATACTCCAGATTAGACTTCAAGGGAATAACTAAGTGACCCCAGGAGAACAGGAACTAGATAAGCCAGGTCAGAGGCAACAATCTGGACATCACCTGTTCAACAGGCCAACGTGGGACGGACTATGCACTACCTCCACTAGGAAGCAACTCCTTCCATAAAAGTCTGTTGGTTCTTGCAGGAATCCATGGCTTCAGAATACCCCCAGGGTGCTGACCTCAGATCTGCAGGTCAACAGCCCTGTAAGGGAAAAGGTTAGGTAACCCCTTCCATTCTCTGCAGTCTGGCAATCACTCTACACAACAGGTCTACAATAGACTAGAACTCTCATTTCACGCTAAGTCATTGACACTAGGTAAATTTATAACCTCTGTCTACTCACACCTACCTGCATACCCCTCCCATCTGGGTCTCATTACAATTCCCACCCTTCTCTTCTGGCTGCATAGCTGAACACTCACATTTGAACACAATAAAATCACAGTGACTTGGCAGATCTCATGTAGTGCACTTAGCTGATACTTGGATAGAACACACTGGAAGGTTCATTCAAAGGTGAACTATCTCCCCTAAGGGCTTGATTCAAAGGAAATACAGTGAACCAGTACAATGACACTGTAGCGTTACTCTTGTCATCACTAGTATCTTAAGCTCTTGCAGAGATCATGTATCATTCCCTTGAATGCCAAAATAAAGATAGACATATAAACCAAAGCATGGCCTTTAGCACACACAGGTAGTCATCATCATAGTGCCAAATTATATCTCATCTCACTTTAGTGCATTAACTCTAGTTCAGCATATAATTAACCATGTAATGTTCAGAAAGGGTTAATATGTATAGAAAGGGTTAAATAATGTACATTACAATAGTAGCTCAGTTTTTGGGCTTGATTACTTATTTTGACTGATTTTTGTTGGAAAATATAATGGGAGTCTCTTTGTTTTCTATGCCCCAAGCTATGAGCACAGTTATTTTAAGCAAAAACAGAACAATACATATCACCACCCCTTTCTTTAATCTCATTGACCTAATTTTTGTGCTTAAATGATGGCTTGGTTTTCTTACAAGTTATTACAAATATATCAGAAGGTAAGGAAATCATTCATGCTTAGAAAGACTACAGTTTAAACAAACAAGGATGTTCTTGTTGTATTTGACTTATTAATACTAGATATAATATAGGTGCTTCTTTTTCCTGCGACACAACAACCACATATCACCCCTACAAAATATCTGAATAATACCATCATACTGTTCCTAAATATAAACCACTACACTAGAACTAATATTCCCACCATACAGTGACCAAATAGTGGGAGATGTACACAGGCATCTTTGTAGATCGTATAAGTGATTACAGTACAGTTACATCCAGTGATACAAAGGAGACATCTTATCATATGATTTATTCACTTTTCATTTTCTTCTCCATCCAGTGCAGACCACCATAGTGACCTCCTCACTTTCCACATTTATTTATTGATCATAATGGAACTTCTGTTTTTAGATTTTCAATAAATATATAAATAACTTTAAAAACATAATGTGAAGTTGCCCCCTTTTTTCAAAACCAACAGCTGCAGGTTGATACTATCAGGATGGGAAATTCCATGGATATTGGTCCCTTCCTATACTAAAAATACAAGCTCTCAGTCACCCCAGAAGCAATCACATTAGGTCGTCCACTTGTGATAGTTTCCTGGCTCTTGCCAGCATCCCTGGTGTATTTGGTAATGGGGTAACAGTTAGAGGCAGTTAGCGTTGGCTTTGGGGTAACAAAAAACACAGTTGGCTGACCCCAATTCCCTGCAATAGTAATGTCTGTCAGAATCTCCATTACTAACACTGAATTAAAATGGTAAAAAAACATAGAAAAACAAAAAAGAAATGGATCCATTGCTGGTCTGAGGTAGTCCTTTGGGTCCGACGTGATCCACAAAGGCTGACATAATCAAAAAGGGTTACATGTAAAAATACAGAAACCAGCATTTGGATGACAGATATTTAAACTGGCTAGGACATGAGTTCTAAATACGGCCTTGCACATAGGTATACCCCCTTTTAGGTAGGTAGACTCTAATCAGGTAACTCCTCCAAATTACTTACGCAGATAGAAAGCAAACCCATGCTATTAAGTAGTTAGGTCCCAATTTGGTATCTAGGTAGATATAATGTAGTACACTGGAAATTATGTGTATTCTGTATTGCTGTAGCCATGCACGTATTGTGTATAACATATATTTATGTGGCTTGTAAGACCTCCAACCTTCTTTTCAAATGGAAATTATAGCCCTTAAAACAATTTCTCTTACCCCATGTTTACATAACCCAGTGCTGTATCTGCTAAGCAGCCCTTTTTATTGCATTTTAGGGCAATCTGTATATACAAGCTTCACTAGTATATAATGGAAGGCCAAAACCTTCTCATACCAGATGTGATCGCCTGACCTGTCCTGAGTCATAAACACTGGTCATAGTAACTGACCTGTCCAAGCTGAAGAACAGCTTGTGGATGCCATCTAGTGGGCAAAGTAAGCAACAATCCTCATTAAGGATGGGGTGTCCGCCCCCTCATCATATCCTCAGGCAGTCAGGTACAGCCTAATTATCATAATTAGCTGATGGGAGGTTTGGAAACCTGAGATGCCTGAGTGATTTTCTCCCTTTTATTTCAAAACTGTTGCATGTCTACATCATGTGTGCACACCAGTAAGCTCTGGGCTGCAATTTCTGTGCTGGATTTTATAACACTAGCAGCAGTGTAATATAGATGCCTGTGTGCTATGGAGGAGGAGGCTGGAAGCAACAGGCAAACCCTGTCACACTAAGTCCTCAGTGTGCTGTTCCTGCTGCACTGTATGTAGTGAGAATTAGAAAAAATACAGCAGCATATACCGATAATCCAAGGAAGGGAGTGTGCGCCAACAAAGGCCAGGATCACAGCCAAATACTATAGAAAAAATATATGGTAGGCAGCACTTCAAAAAATCAGGAAAATTTTATTGACCCAACGACAGCAACGTTTCGGCTCTGAACAGAGCAACAGGCAAACCTTGTCATACTATGTCCTCGGTGTGCTATTCCTGCTGCACTGTATGTAGTGAGAGACTCAGATTACCCTGTACAAGCAGCTCCACTCAGCCCCCCCTGCACAGTTGGTATCTCCCACAGATCAGTGTTTCTCAACTCCAGTGTTCAGGACCCACCAACAGGTCATGTTTTCAGGATCTTCTACAGAATGCACTGACAATAATTATATCACCTGTGCAATGCTGAGGAAATCCTTAAAACTTGGTCTGTTGGTGGGTCTTGTGGACTGGAGTTGAGAAACACTATCCTAGATAATGATCTCTGCCTTAAAAAAAGTGAAGGTAAAACATGTTTGATTGTAATACCCTCCTATTTGCTAATGACATGTATTGGAAAAAAAACTTATTTCATTTACTATCATTTTTTGTGTGTTTGTGTGGAGGTGATAGGTACGCTTTAACGTTTCCCCGCAGAACCTTACTCGGAACATTATACTACCTTTAAGAACTTTCCTTCTTCCCACACTGCATCCTGTTTGTTACAAGGCCTATCTGCAGGGGTTGTGAATCCTTTGAATCACATTAACATTGGCATATTGCTGTACTGAGGAGTGTTTTCTATGGCACATCTGGTCTTCACTGTTATCCCCCGCACAAGGGTTTGGACATTGCTATAGGATCCTTCTGGGTCATTAACTCCAGTGCAGTCTCCCACCAACCAGCTGACATGCAAGTAATACCGGAGTATTACCAGAGGAGCATGTAATATCTGTAGTTAGTTAATCAGAGGGTTAGTGTCTGAGAAGTTCAGTCATAAAGAGGTTCAGGCAAAAATTAGGTCAGGCAGTAAAAAAGGAGAAGAGACAGGTGTATAGCCATGTCAAAACCAAGAAAATCACTAACATAAGATATCATTGCTACCAATAGGGAATTAAGAACCTAAAGCTCAAGCAATGGAGAATTCAAGATTGTCCTTTCAAATAGTTGTTTGTGTGATGGCGTAGATGGAAGAAGCAGTTGCCAGAATGCACTGACCCTTGCAATCTGTAAGGCCATGTTCACACGGCTTAAAATTGGACGTATTTCAGTCCGTAATTACACGCCAGAGTGAGCAAATTACGGCTGGAATACGTCCCAGTCATTACGGTAATCCACAGTTCACATGTAATTTTTTACATATATCCGACTTTCCAAACACTTTTTTTCCAATTTTATGTAGATGCAAAATGTCAGAAAAACACAATTTTGCTGTTGGGTGTTTTTTCCCATGGTGTTTACCGTACAGGATAAATAATTACATAATTTCATAGATCTGACTTACGTATGTGCCAATAACAATTATATTTAAGTTTCTATGTTATTTTATTTGTAAAATTGCAAAAAGTTGGCTGTTTTCTTACATCCTTCCTATTACCTTCCTTACACTGTTCTCCTATTACATCCTTGCTATTACCAGTACTAAGATGGCAGCCATGAAGGCCTCCATTAAGCACTGCAGAGGGGCTGATCATGCAATGTAAAGTTGCACAGAAACTATTAATCCCTTACATGCCTCAGTAAGCATGACCGGGGCATCTAAGAGGTTAAAATGTAGGGATCGGTCCCATTGGCTGCTCACGGATATATCTCTCAGGCATTACCTGCGCATATGGGCTCAGTTAGTGAGCATGCTTCATACCAGGTACTGACATCATGACGAAACTCTACATCAAATGTCGATAAGGGGTTAAGGGGTGCCTCTGTATGGGCATGTTTATGAAAAAGTGAAAATGCAGAGACTTTTTGAAGACACCGATGGTAGTGGAAAATGGATAATAAAATGAAGTAAGCTACATGGGCATGAACAGCTGTTTAAATTGAACCCGTGTACCACTGTTTAGCACCAGCATTTCGGGGGACATGTTTGAAAACTGTCTAGGTCTAAGAGCTTTACTTTCATTTTTTCAGAGCACTATATGAAATGAAAGGGGAGCTTTGATTGATTGCTATGGGCAACAAGGAAAGTCTTAGGGCATGTTCACATGACGGATTTGGCCGCGGTTATGGCTGCGGGTTCCAATGCGGTTTCCGTGGCCAAATCCGCGGCCAAATCACGCCTAGTTTATTAACATGGTTTCCTATTGGAAACCACGTTAATATTCACACGCAGCGGGTTTGGCATTCTTGACAGGGAGTTCTCAGCGCGGTGTTGCCGCGGGTATCGCCGCGGGTGGTGCGCGGTTTGCTCCTGTCTATTAATTTGCATGGGGGCAAACCCTCTCCGCAAGCCGCGCCCCAAGCCACGCCCCACCCGTGCCAAGACCACGCCCAGTGCCCGTGCCGCAAACCCGCGTCGGGAGACGCGAGTTTGCGGCGAGGATAGGATGAGGCTTGGCCGCGGGAACCGCGGCGGAAGCCGCAGCTGAACCCACGACCAAACCCGCCGTGTGAACAGGGCCTTAGACCTTGATACTTTTCATACATGTGACCCTTAGTCCCTAGGACACACATTTGTTTGAAATGTTGGGGGTATGTAGTAAATTTACTAGAACACTATCAAACCATTTGCTATATCTAATGTATACTCCTATTCATATAAATTATTATAGCCAACGTGCATTTCAGTGACTAAAACCACTAATTGACATGTGAAGCTCTGTAAATTCTATAGAGAATCTCCGGAACTGTATGTAAAAAATGGAAGAGTTAAAAGATATTTTCTTTAAATTACTGTGGCAGATGAACAATAGTCTGTCAATCATATTCAAGGTTTATGAATATTTTAATTCTCCAAAATAGTTTGAAAATCCATTGGAATTTGTGAGAAATGCAGGTTGCCTACAGACATATCCAGTCCTGACATTCACTCAGTGATTGACGGCTATGAAGTTCTTAACTAGATTTGAGCCTCAGCATCGGCTGCTTTACAGTATTAATTGCTAAGTCTCTCTAATAATGCAAGGTGCTTGCCTTAACCTGTGCTTCACATCACCACCACATATGCTAAGAAGGACTAAATTTAGCTCTATAAATAATTTGCTTTCTCCTATTCTGGGTTTATTCTGAGCATGAATAATTACCGTGCAGTATCTTTGATGGGAATTTAAAAAAAAAAGTATTTTTCTTGTGTAGAAAAACTTCAGAAATTGTGGATTTCTGTTAATAATTGAAGTAAACAAGCATGTGACTCCCAGAGGCAGGTGGGAGCTTCCATTAAACAAACCAAAAATTCTATGCTACTTTCAATTTTGCCGTTTAATGAGGATACATTTGTGAAATCGCAAGTTAATGCATCGGAAATACTTCTCAATTTTTACACGGTGACATTTAAATCCACTTAAATTTAAAGTGTCCGGTTAATCTAGGATGGCAGATACGGCTTTGTAAAGAGGTTTTCATGTGTTGCTGTATAAATAAACTTTAGCTCTGGGGAAGTATCCAGAGTTGTATTGTATGTTTAGCTGGTCTATGTAAGAAGCCAGGCACACACAGGCAGCTTATGCATACCATTTATCTATACATAGGCACAGGAAGACAGGTTCAGAGTGATATTTTTATTTGTTATGTGGATTAGCAGCTGTAGGAGAATATGAGGACTGCTCACACAGTCAGGTCCTCAGAGATGTCATTAAGAGAGCACAACAAAGCCGCAAGCAGCTGGAAAGTTGATGTAGCTGGTGGTGGGGTCACAATGTTCTGCTTGTTGTCAGGAGATAAACTGTCCTGAATATCAGCTTGTTTTCTATTTGACACTGGTTTAAAGTGACAGTGAAGTATAAAAGTAGAATGAATATATATAATCCAAAAATAAAATATGGTAAGCACATCAAAAATAATTTGAAAGAAAATTATGTAGGTTCAATCTGTCATGGCAGCAAAGCAATTAAAAAACAACAAAATATAAGAAACAATCTAAAAGCACTAAGGGAGACATGTATGATCGGGAGCGGTATGCGATGTCTAATGCGCCTAATGAATGTGATAGGCACATTGTTCGTAAGACTTGACACTTTGTAATGCGCCTAACATGAAGGGGTGTTCTGCGGGCGTTGTGGGGGGGGGGGGTGTCACACCACAATTGTAGGATATATATCTTATCATATATGAATGTGGGTCGGCAAAACTAGGCGCATTACTGCTCGAACAGGCCGACCTAACTCAATGTGATATGTCGGTGCCTTAGGAGTCGAAGTGAAGCTAGATTTGCCATTGCGACAAAAAAATGTCCCTTATTTCTCAACTTACACCAGTACAATAATAAAAAGTAATTTCTGATAATTATCAAACTATATAAAATTAAATTTAATAAAAAATGTTATCATATAAAAATATATAATATCCCAAAAATACAAAAATCTCCTATAATATGCATTTAAATTTACTAGAATCTAAAACTAATTTTACATTAAAAAACCCACTGATGATGATGATCAGATTTTTAAAATTTTACTACATTAAATTTGAAATTTATTTTTGCTGCTCTCACCCTTTATTCTACATACAGCAAGAGCCAGCACAGCACATGTCTTGCTGGGACCTGTGGTCCACCAAGCAAGATTAGTACCACAGTTTCTATTCACTGACATGCTAATCTAATGACATTTCTTTTATTTACAGCCTATCTATAGCCCTTTATACATGTTTTACTAATGCACCTAAGTTCCATAATGCACCTAACACATAGGCGAGGTGCGTCGAACTTTAGACATCATAATCACACAAAAAACATTTTCATACATTCAGGCGCATTATACACTGAAAACAAGACACTACAATTCACTTTGAAGCGCCTTCCTTCATACATGTCTCCCTAGATACTTTTTCTAGATACTGCTCACAAGGAAGCGCAGATATACAGGTGCTCACTCCTCACCAGCGCTACATGGTATCACTGTACAAATGGAACTCCGGTTCCTGAGCTCTAGAGCAGGGGGAATAGTATTGACAGGCACTCGCTAATTCCAATTAGGACCTTCTAAAGATAGAGACTTAAACTTGTATTATTATTATTATTTATTTTAAAGCGCCATTAATTCCCGGGCGCTGTACATTCGAGCGGGGTTACATACATAACATAAGTCAAACGACAACAATGATAAGTGATTAATGACAATTGGCACGACAGAGGGAGAGAGGACCCTGCCCACGAGGGCTTACAATCCTACAAGGAGGGGGAAAGAGACAGGAGGTGAGGGGCAGACATGTTTGTGGAGGAAGTAGTGACAGCAAGGTTAGTGTAGGTTATAGGCAAGCCTGAAGAAATGGGTTTTCAGATTGCTTTTGAAGCTGGTGAAAGTGGAGGAGAGTCTGATGTGTTGGGGCAGTGAGTTCCAGAGCGTGAGTGAAGCACGGGAGAAGTCTTGTATCTCAAGGTATCACTGTATTTAGACTTATCTAACTCTTCAATGAAACGGAATGGCTGCAGTCGGTTGTTGTTATTCAGCATCTGATGTAAGATACCAAAAGGGATTACTGGTGAGTAGTATAAGAGTCAGACAGGCAAGGTCGGCAACAAACGGGTAACGCAGTACAGAATCAGGTGACAGGGGAATAACCAGAGTCCAAGCCAGAGTCAAAGAACACAGAAGAATCCAATATGAAACCAGGTGAACTATAGGCAGAGGTAACCGTATAGCAGGCAAGGAAGACAGGAAGCAGAGACCTTAAATAGGGAACAGGAGAAAGTAGGACAGAAGTGATAGGAGAATTGAAGTGCCAATCAACAAAAGGAAAGGATAAAAAAATATGGGAAAATTTCCCCGGGCCAGGGGCTTTGGTATGCAGACTAGAGACAAAATTTCACATGGGAAAACATTAAAAAACCCCCCCCCCCATTTTTCGTCGCGACGGCTGGGCCGGGGCGGTCGAAAAGAAATTTTTTTTTGAAGGTTTTTTATAGGCCATCTGGGATTTATATTTCCAGTTTTTTAATTTGATTTTGCATCAGTTTGCTTCATTTTATTTTTGGCTTTATGTTAAAAACTAAAGGGAAAAAGCAGTGAGCTCAAGGAAGAATACCTAAAGAAAAACCCATTAGACTGCCTTATAATTAAACCGGGACTGTGCTGGGAACTTTAGTGGAGCTTGAAAGTTTATGAATCCTTCACAATTTTACTATTTCTGCACACATTTTATGTAAAACTACATCAGATTCTTGCAGTCTTAAAAGCAAATATTTAGACTGACCTTTAACATATAGGATGTAAAAAAGTAGTGAACGTATTGGTATGACCCATTTGTACGCATAATTGCCTGTTGTTTTTTAGTCCGTTTGTGTTGAGGTTATTTCCAAAGTTAAATCGGACAGTTTTTATTTTGATCAAAATTTTTTGATCGCATAATTTAGGTTAAAATCTGTGCATCATCATTAAGATCGCGCCATTTTCGGCGCTTCCTGTCATTTTGGCGCCAGCAAATCGCTTACAGAAAGAGCGGGGGTGAGATTGGTGCGGTCAGACTATTCCTTTTTTTGCGTTGGTTGGAAAAATCACATGACCCGTTTTACATGAACGCCCTTTTCTGTTCATGATCATGTCTTCACGTTCATAGCAGGGGGAGTGCGCTTGCCTGTGTCCAACAGTCAGCAAATTATTTAAATTTCTTCACAGAGAAAACTCTACTGTTAGCTGTGATCCTTACAACTTAGTTAGATGAGAGATTGGAAGATTTTATGTAGTTAGGTAGAGGAATTTTTTTAAAGGGGGGGCACTAGCTGTAAAAATCACGGAGGGGGGGGGGGGGGGGGGGGGGGCCCAGGGCGAACACAGAAAGCCTATAAAAATACGGTAAAAATTTACCAAGACTTAGGTAAAATTGCACTGCGCTTTTTATTTAAAATTTTCTATTGAAATATTTCTGGTATTGGGGCCTGAACTTTATTTGGAAACACAATTTTCTATAACTGCGGTCTCTTTGTTAGGTGCAAAACTCCATTTTATTTCAGTTACATTTCGATAGGGTTTTTTTTTCAATTTTGCCCATTCCAGCTTTGTTGATATAGCCACCTTGCGTTAAATTAAATCCAGCAATTTTTTTGCACCAAAGGGTTTATGGGCCAAAAAAACTTTTTTTATCCCAAGCATTACTATACGTGTTTTTTCATTTTGGCACTACAGCTTTTTTATTGAGGACCTTGCACTTAAATGTGAATACCAATTTTGTAGTCACCACAGGTTTTAATTGAAAGGTGCCAAAAAAATACCTTTTATTATCCGAATCATTACGATACGTTTTTTTCACTTTGGCCATCGCTTTGTTCTTGAGGCACCTTGCCTTAATGGAATACAGCAATTTTTTAGTCCCCACAGGTGAATTGATAGGGCCCCAAAAAAACCTTTTATTATCCGAATACAAAAAGATACGGTTTTTTTCAATTTTTCCCGTCCAGATTTGTTGTTTGAGCCCCCCCCCCAGTTTTTTTTTGAATCCAGCAAAATTTTTGGGAGTTTTCCAAGGGTTGTGGGGCCAAAAAAAATTTTATTATCCAAAACTTACAGATACGTGTTTTTTTTACTTTTTGGGGCACTACACTTTGTTATTGAGGCACCTTTCACTTAAATTGAAAACAGCAATTTTTTTCCTTAAATTTTGTTTTTTTTTTTTTTTTTTTTTTATTTTTTTTCACCACAGGTAAAAATTGATAGGTGCCAAAAAAAAACTTTTATTATCCGAATTACTTTACAGATACTGTTTTTTCTTTTTGGGCGCACTACGGGCTTTGTTCATTAGGCCCCCCTTGCAATTAAATGTAAAAATACACAATTTTGAAGTCACCACAGGTGAATTTGATGGGTTCCCAAAAAATTTCCCTTTTATTTATCCGAATACATTTCTTTACGTGTTTTTTTCACTTTGGCGCGGGCCCAGTTTTGTTAAATAGATCAAACTTGCTTTAAAAATTTGAATACAGCAATTTTGCAGTCACCACAGGTGAATTGAAAGGTGCCAAAAAAATACCTTTTAATATCCGATTTTTTCCCAGCCCGGGTGTTTTTTTTCATTTTTGGTCAGACAAGCTTTTTTTGTTAGATCAAATTTTTCCCAATTTAAATTTTTGAACCCGGCAATTTTGTTTTGATTTGAGGGATTTGAGAATAGCTGTGTTTTTGCCGTTTTTTAAATTAAAGATTTTCCCAAAAACTCTTCCTAACCTTCCCCAAATTTTAAAAATTTTTCTGAAAGGGAGCGAAATTCAGGGGGAAGCGACAAAGAGGGGGGTAGGCCATGGAGGTAGAGGTACGAGAGAATGCCCTTTCCCAAGTCTGGCGACAACACGCATGCCAGCGGATGTCATTTTCAGGCCCCATCGGGGCCTGTCATCGCTGGGTCGGGGCCCCTGTGAATTCAGTAACAAAAAAAGCGTCCCCAAATCTGCCCTTTCAGGGGTTTAATGAAACCCAAAAAACCCAAAAGTTTTCACCCCCTCACCCCCCCAGTCCACGGCCACAAATGTCGTCATCAGCATCACCACACCTCCAAAAATGAAGCAGCCCAAAATTTGTAAAAAATTTCCGTTTTCCCCCACCACTGTGGAAATCCATTTTCTGAAAAACCTCTTTGATGACAAAATGGGGTTGGGGGTTCAAAAAGGAAATTTTTTAAAAGATAAAGAGGATGATTTAGTCTGCTCTACGCCCTTACTGATGCCATAAAAGGGGTGAAGGAACCCGGGTTTAAATCGGCAAAAATTTCCGGGGCCCTTTTTCGGCAACCCCTTTGCGGGTGCCCCTTGCTTTTAGCCCCGCAGCTTCGGGATGAAAAAAAGGTCAGGACCCCAAAGGGTTACATTTTGGTTGTTTGTTTGATGATGTGACGACATTGGGACCCACCCGGGGTTTTTTCCGCGGGAATTTTCCCTTGCGAGCCTTCTTTCAGTGGACGAGGGGAAGACGAGGGGGTTTAGTGTAAATTTAGGGGTCCCGCCAAAAAAAAGGGAGAGGGCGGTCGCAAAAGGGTCCCTGATATGTTTCCCCGCCACCCACGGTCAGCGAAAAAACCCCCCCTCGTTTTATCCCCGCAAAAAGGTCCGGGAAACCTCTCAAGCCTGGGCCCTTTCTTTGACAAGCCTCTGATTCCCCCCACGATTCTATCCGCCTTTGCCGTAAAAGCATAAGAAAAAGGGCAAAAAAAACCTTAAGGGGGTTTAACCACCACCAACATGTTAGTCACTTTGCAGCGAATGCAAAAGTTGAAATGGGGGGGGAAACACGGGCCCAAAAAAGGGCCCCAGCCCGCCCCCCCGGGGCCCCCCCACTATCACACCCTCTGTCTCCGCCTCCTCCCCCTTTCCGCCAAAAAAAAAGCGTTCCTCAGTCCCAGGTCTCTCAGGCATGATCGGGGATCAGCCCCCGTTTCAGCCCCCCAAACCGTCGCCTAGTAACCCCAGCACCCCCAAAGAGACCCACCCTACCCCCTTCTCCCCCACCATTTGATCCCCCTGCAGCCGAAACACGGCCGGGCCCTAGCACCCCCTTCTGTCTTCCAGGTTTGGGAGCAAAAAGAAACACTTTAACCCAAACCACCCCAAAGCCAAAAGCCTGAATGTCGGCATTGCCGGCTTTTGGGCCCTTTGGGGGAAAGTTGCCCTTTTCCCTCTGGGGGACACAGATGGGTTTTCCCCCACGTCATGGCCCCGCCCGCCCCCAATTTCCAGATGCCCGGGGCAGGCATTTCTTTGCCGAAAAAAACCGTCCCCCGCCCTTTGGGGCCCGCCAGTGTCATCTAAAATTTCCCTTGGTCCGGAAAAGTCCCATCTCACCACCCACACATGGAAAAAAGTAAGCACGGCCAAAGGGCCGCTATATCTTGTGGGCAGCCCCACTGGGGGATGGGGAGTCCTGGGGGTGACGGTGGGGTCTCAGGCTGGCGCACGCCTTCAAACCGCAGGGGTGGTTTCAGGGGCTTTCCCCCCAAGGTCCTTGGGGGGCATCACGTGCCAAGGACCCAGGCCGTGTTGAAAAATTTAAACTGTCTTGGAGACCGTCCCCCACACAGGGTCAGGGGCTGTGGACGGCTCTCCGAAAGAGACCGGGTGGCTGGGGACAAGAAAACCTTGTGCCAGGCAAGGTGGTGTGGATAATGGGCGAAAAACTGCTGGCCGCCCTTTAAAATCGGTAAAGGGTGGGGGCAAAATCCCCCTTGCCTGGCACCAAAGTCTGAACCTTGTCGGGCCAGAAATTTCTAGAGACTACCCGGGTCCCGGACTGCCTGTGAAGAAGGTTTGGGTCTTTTGGGTTTGCACTTTCCCCCGGGTTTGCCCCCTGCTTCTTTCCCCCCGGTGGGGGTTGCAGCGTCAGGGTCGGGCCCCCCGTCAAACCCCTCATTTGATGTGGGAACACCCGGAAAATTTTTACCCCCCCACATGGCCCCCACGATTTTGGCAGCAGGCAATTTCCCTTACGCATACAAGTGATAATGGCCTGACAACAGCGGTGCGGACCCCCGGGGTTTGAGCCACCCAAGTGAGGGGGGGTGAAAAAGCTCTGCACCATCCTTTCCAGTTTTGAAAAAAAGCCACCCAAAAAGGTCATGCGGACAATTTCCCTTGTCACTAGCAAATTTTTGGGGGAAACTTAGTTCTTGGAAAAGATCATTGGACCTTTTGAAACAAAGGTCCCGCCCCGACGGAGGAGGGGACGACACAGGGTTGGGGGGCAGACCCCTTTTTCTCCCTCAAATCACAAGGCCCCCCAGTTTTCACAAATTTTACGGGCTTCATTAAGGGAGTGGTTCAGGGGCCAGAGCTAGTGCAAAGGGGGCACCTCAGTCTCAGGGTGCATCATCTGAGGGAATCAGGGCTGTGTTTAAGGGTGTGTCCGGGGGAAGCGGAGGAGGAGGAGGTATTCCTAGGACACCGAAAGTCCCTGCTTTGAAAGAGGGTTGGGGTGAATTTGAGGCAGATGAGGGAAAATAGTTTTTCTAGTGCCCCTTTAACCCAGAGGTTGGGAAAATCAAGGGCCCCTCTTCACATGGTGCTTGGATTTCTCCCTTTCCTCCAACATGATCCCCTTTCATTAAAGGGCCCCAAAATGAACAACAGTTATGGGGGGCCCCCCTCCCCGGGTCCCCGGTACAAAAATCAGCAATTTCCTTCCACCCACCCAAATAGAGAGTAAAAATGGGAGAAATGGGGGACCTTGCTGATTGATTTAACGGGGAAAAATTTTTGCGTTGCTTCCGTTCTTCAAATGTCACGGTGGAACAACGCCACGCGTGACAGCATAGAGTGCCCAAGCGCCTATGCCAGCAGCGGCAGCCGGGCAAGGGTGGGGAAGCCTAATGGGTGACCCGGAATCTTTTTTTCCCCTCACCAACGCCAATGCAGGGCACAACCCAAAAAAGATCGTTTAAAGATCAGGTGCACGACTTCTGGCCCAACACCATGTTTTTGCATTTTCCCGGGACCCATGATTTTGGGGTACCAAAAATGGACGAATGGCCCGAGCGGTCGCACGTCATAGAGGGTTGTCTGCTCACACCCAGCGCATATTGGGGGACCTTCAGCACAGTGGAGGGTTTTACAAAAAAACGCATCCGGTTTTCCCAAGTAATTGGATCGTTTGACTTTCATCAAGTTAATCAGGCATGGACTTGATGTGTTGGGGCCCCAATTGCCGAGGTCACCAATTATTGGGGTCTACTTCACATTCTCTCCAAACAAAAATGGTCCTCTTGAAAAACTTTTTTTAAAAAATGACATTTCTTCTGCAATTTTTTTTTCTTTTCCTCTTGTATTCTCTTTTGCTGTGGGAGACGTAAAAGACAGCAAGGTTTCATGACAACACCGTATTCCATCCACTTTATTTTTAAAAAAGTTTTCGCATTGTCAAGGGTTTTGGGTCTTTTGCTGTGGATACAGCTTTAATTTGCCCTTTTGGGAACAGAAAGGGGCTTCAATGGCATTTCCCCAATTTTTAAAGTGCTGAGAAGCCCTATTTATAATTTTTTGGGGTCTGTAGTGTGAATACAGCAATAATCATGGTCCTTTGGAACAGAAATGGGGGTTCAAAGTGGCTTTCTCCCTCACTTTTTTAACGGGGGAGAATCTTTTTTAAAATTTTTTTGGGGTCAGTGTTTTAAAATTGCAGAAATCCAAAGGCCCTTTTTATAAAAAAGTTGTTTCAATAGAATTTGTTTTTCCAATTTCCAAAGTGGCTCAGGGGTCTGTTTTAAATTTTTTGGGGGCTTTTTGCTGTGACATGCAGCTATACTAAGGCCATTCTAAAAAATTTTGTTTCTAACGACTTTTTGTTCTTCACAATTGCCCCAAAGTTGCTAAAGGGTCAGTTTTAAATTTTTTGGGGGTTTTTGCTGTGACATGCAGCTTATACAGGTCCTTTTTAAAAAATGTTGTTTCTAACAGACTTTTGTTTTTAAATTTTGTCAAGATGGCCCCTTCAAGGGTGTGGTGCTGTCAAAAAACGGAATGGGTTTGGGAACTGTTAATGGACGCATATTGAAAAAATGACTTGTTTTTGCAAGTTTTAACTAGCTATAAATCCCTGTATTGAGCAACCCATTTAATACAATAAAAAAAAAAGAGAAACAAAAACATGGTGGGGTTTCCCCTCCCATTTTAAAAATGTGTTTTCTGAATTTAAAATCAAAAAAAAATGCATGTAAAAAAAGTGGTAAAAAAAAATTTCCCCCGAATTGTACAAGGGAGGGACAGGAAAACTTTACCATTGTGGTTTTTCAGGGACATGGAGTATGGAGCACGGGCAGAAACAAAGTACAAAAACAATTTCCCGCACGTTTATAAAATGAGAAAAAAGATGCCCAAACAAAAAGGGCCCCGGGGGTAAAGGGGGGTTTAACCCCCATATTTCAAGGAGTCAATTGGTCCGCACTCAAGGAGGGGCAAGGCTACCCAGGTCTTCTGTTATGGGAAGGCTGGAGTTCTCAACTTCCGCTTCCGCACTCTCTTTAGCACGACAGTTTTTTTTGCTGGTCTCAGGGCATTTTAAACCCGCGTGTTAATAGATGACGGACGCCAGCCTGGGTCTCACCCACCCACTTAATCCGGGCCCCCGGGGATGCTGTGGGGAAGGAAGTTTTAGTCAATGTCCAGTTCAACTAAAATGGTGGTTGAAAGTCATTTTCCGGACTTTGTAATCTGGGGGTAGACAGGTTTAATGGTCATACTGTGGCCCAGGCAGGGGAAATATATGTCCCGTTCAAAAAAAAAAGGGGGGTTGAAAGATCCCTTTTTTTAAACTTTTTTAAACTGTGGGTCGACGGTTTTAAAGGTCATTTGCCCGGGGACAGGGGCGATTAGTATGTCCCCAAAAAAAATGGTGGTTGAAAAACTCCCTTTTTTCGGCACTTTTTAAATCTGGGGGGCATCAGGTTTTGGGGTCATGCTGCGTTTCCCGGACAGGGGTATTTAAAGTCCCGTTTAAGTAACTATGGTTCAAATCTATGCTTTTGGCACTTTTTAAATTTTTTTTGGGTCATGCAGGTTTTAAGGGCATGCTGTGGTCAAGACAGGGGTAGTAAATGGTCTGTGATTTTTTTTCTGGGCTTTTAAACCTAAGTGGTTCCTAAGATGTAGAGTTCCTTTGATGTTTGGGTGTTAATTCCAGCTTCTCCCGCCCGTTTGGGGTGTAAGAATGAAGGGTTTTTGCCTCCATGACTTTTAAAGGTCATCGACAAATTCCCCGAATATTTGTCAAAGAGGTCCGCTATCGACCATCGACCGATGTCGATGGCCAACGTAATCGCTCAACACTAGTCCTGCATATCGGCTTGGAGGAATTTCAGCCCATTGCTTCAAACACAACAGGTTAAACTCTGTTATGTTGGTGGATTTCCTCACATGAACTACTCGTTTCAGTTACAACATATCTATTTGATTAAGGTCAGGACTTTGACTTGGCCATTTCATAATTTAAAATGTATTCTTCTTTAACCATTCTTGGCAGGGGCATAAAACCCCGGGGTAGTATTTCACGGGGCCCCTGCGTTAGGGGGGCCCCGGGGGAGCTGCAACCCCTCCGCTCCCCGGGGAATGCCGCTCCTGGGCCGCCCGGGGAGTGAACTTAACAGTTCACTGCAGCGGGCGGGAAGCGCGGGGCCCGGGCTACTCCCTTGAAACCCCCGGGCCCCCCGGCCCGAGCTTCAGAGGAGCGCTTCCCCTGGGATAGCAGGACGGAGCGCCGTCCTCCGCTCTGTTACTTCCCCTGCCGGGGCTCTGTGGTCAGTGGGGGCGCGGTGAGCAATCACCCGGGCCCGCGCTGAGGCGAGCCGCAGGGGACACAGACTGGAGCGAGCCCGGCGCATCGGGGGAGGTGGAGCGGGGTGAGTAAGTTGTTTCTTATTTTACCTGCCCCCAATGCCGCCATACCCCCTATGCCTGCCTATAGCCCCCCCAAAGCCTGCCTATTTCCCCCCCCTATGCCTGCCCTATGCCCCCCCAACCGTATGCCCCCTTTCCAAAAACCCCCTTTGCCATTTTCCTATACCCCCCCTTGCCTGCCTTTTCCCCCCCTATGGCCTATACCCCCCCATTGCCTGCCAAACCCCATATGCCTGCCCATGCCCCCTATGCCGCCCCATACCCCTATGCCTTACCCCCATTTGTGCCTAACCCCCCATATTCCTCTTTTACCCCCACATGCCTGCCCATGCCCCCCTTTTGCCTGCCATACCCACCATATGCCTCCTATACCCCCCTATGCCCCCCTATACCCCCCATATGCCTGCCTTTACAACCCCCAAAGCCTGCCAAAACCCCCCTAGCCCGCCCATCCCCCCCAAAGCCGCCCTATACCCCCCCTATCCTGCCCATTTCCCCCAAATGCCTGCCTATACCCATTTTCCCTGCCTTTTACCCCCAAAATTCCCTTCCCTTTTGCCCCCTTTATGCCTGCCTGCCTATACACCCCCCTATTTTCCTGCCTGCCTTACAACCCCCCTATAGGCCTGCCCCCTATACACCCCCCCCTTTAAAAAAGGCCCCCCCCCCCCCTTGCCTGCCTAAAACGGGCCCCCATATGCCTCCTTATAAAAGCCCCCTATGCCGCCTTTTAACAGCCCCCATTTCCCTTTGCCTTTTACAGCCCCATATTGCCTGCCGTATACCCCCAAAAACCCTGCCTTATCCCCCCCACAACCCTCCTGCCTACTTATTATGGGGCCCCTTTTTGGGTACCTAAACCCTCCTATAGGGCCCCCCTATAGCCACCTAACCCCTGTTCCCCTGTATGGCTCCCTATAGTTTACCAAAACCCTGCCTCCCTTTAAAATGGGCACTATTGGTTTACCTAAAGCTTGCCTTTTTTGGGGCCCCTATACCCCTACTAAACCCTGCCTGCCTAAATGCCCCCCATATACCGGGGGGGCGGTCTGGAAAAGTCAGGTTTTCTAAATTTTTTGGTGTCAAAAATTCTGCAGGGAAAAGGTGGGGGGAGTTTAAAAATAAAGATGGGGTTTGGCCCCGGTTTGCAGAAAAAAGGGGGAAAATTCAATGATTTGGTAAAGAAACGTCCCCTGTGGTAAAAAAGGATATAACTCACTGTAATAAATTTTAAAAGTCTGAAAAGGGTTGGGGTTACACTGCTGTCTACCACTATTTGGTCACTGTTTTTGGTTTGGTTTTATATACAGTAGCAGAGCCTGTTTTACACTGGTATATACCACAATGGGCACAAAAATGGTGGTTATAAACCAGTCTGCAGAGCCTGTGTACACGGAGTCTACCACTTTTATGGTCCCCTGTTGGTGGTTATATACAGTCTGCAGAGCCTGTGAAAAGGGGTGTCTTACCATTAAAATTGTCACTGCATGGTGGTTATAAAAACGTCTGCAGAGCCTGGGGAAAAAACTAGTATCCCCCTTTTTTAGGGTCACATTTTATTTTTATATTTTTAAATTATTATTATTATTAGCAGTATTGGTCTTTGTGAACTGATCAGAAAATAGTGTAGGTTTTTTATTCAGCCCACTATTTTGGGGGTAATTTGTGGTCGTGTTCTGGCGGTAAAAACAGGCCCTTTAGGGTAATAGCGTTATTGGAAAAGTTGGTTTTGGGTATAGGGGTTTTTAAAATTGGTACCAGTATGAAGGGGTGGGGGATGGGGGGTTTGAATTTTTCCCCCTTGTTTATTACTTTATCTAACAGCATTTCCGGGTAAATGGTCGGGGGTCAGGGGGGGAGGGGGGGGGGCCCCATCCAAAAGTTTGCTATGGGGCCCTGGTTTCTCAAAGTTACCCCCCTATTTTTGGGGTTAGAATTTACTTGTGTGTTTTTTTTGTGGTTTTTGTTTTTAAACCACATTCTCTTTAGATTTAAAGGGCCCCAAACAGATTTCCCCAATTTCCTTTTGGAATTTCTGCTATTATTCAAAATGTATTGTTTCACCAATGATGGCTAGCTGTTCTGACCCAAATGCACCAGAAAAGGCCCAAACCATGATATTACCACATATGAAAGCTTTAGAATTTGTATTGATCCATCCATGACACAAGAAAAGTAAACACTGTGTCAATGAGCAGTAGTGCAATATAACAATGTCTCGCGTGACCACTCTTCTTCAAGCTGTAAAATGAACAAATATAATGAAACACATAAGTGAACAAGTATACAGAAAGTAGCACACACTAATTTTAAAATGCTAAACGAGTTACTACAGAAAGTCAGAATTGCATGATGCGTATAGTGTTACATAATATAAATATATAGTCATGACTATCCATAGAGAGGTACAGCACTCCAAAATACGTGGGCAATTAGAGTGGGTTAGAGAGCCCAGATACCACTGGACTGTGTACATGCAATACATACATATCTAGAAAACTATGCTATATATATTTGGGGAGCAGAGAGTGGTGAAGTATTAAGCAATAATGCCATAGGCATGTAGGCACAAATAAGTGCCTTCCTCATAGGTGACCTCTCCAATGAATACGGCTTGGTGAAAGTAATAAGGCATTTACAGTAGCAATAGTTCTGAAAACATAAAGGGTTGTCAAATAGTAGCAAACATAACATAATTACAGACACAAAATACAAACAATAAAATAAAATAGTAGCAATCATACACAGGATATATCAAGGGATATGCCTCAGACTCTTATAAAGGAGGATTCATTCTAACAATGTAGTATGGATGTAAACCATGGCTATTAAGTCCATGCATCTCACAAACTAAACTCAAATCCCAGTATCAAAATAAAACACAACCTTTATTGATATACACTAAAACCTATAAGTACATTAACAATAAATACTCCAAAGATATACAAAAAATACTCAAATCCACCCTATAAAGATATCACCCATATTTTTTACAGCATTATTTGAAATGGCAATACCAACACTTAACCATAATGGACTAAGAGAATCTCTTCTCCATAAACAGCACTCCACTGAGAATAAATCAAAGAGATAGATACACATTTCTCAAGAAACACATATTAAGTGAACTCACAATTCTGTAGTCACAACTGAATAGATATTCATTCCATGTGCTTCAACGTAGTGCTGTTCCAGAGGTCTATACATCCACAAAATCCAAGTCGCTGGAAAAAAATATAGGTGTAAAAATTCTACTCTTAAGCCTATCCAGAGGAGGGGCACCCGCCCCAAAAGGGACGACCCCACATTTCGTTGGCTAACCATATCTCAAAACAACCTGTAGTGTAAATAGATGAAAATATATTTAAGATACACCACATCCAGAGCAATAATTATGCCCCAGAACTGACAACGTCCAAAATAGAAGTACGTTAAAGAAGAATTCCCGATGTGTTTCCCCAGTATTAACTGGTTCCTAAGGGGACAAAAATACAGAGCATAGCATTAACCACCTAAAGTGGTGATAATAAGGTGGTAGCCAAATGATGGAGTGATATACAGGGATATATTAACCACCTAAAGTGGTGATGATAAGGTGGTAGCCAAATGATGGAGTGATATATAGGGCTATATATCACTCCATCATTTGGTTACCACCTTATCACCACTTTAGGTGGTTAATACTCTATGTTCTGTATTTTTGCCAAAACCTTTGTTGGATGACCACACCTGGGGAGGATTGTAATGGTCTCTAATTTACTGCATTGGTACACACTCTAAACTCTTTAGAGATGGTTTTGTAACCTGTTACAGCCTGATGAGCATCAGCAATTCCCCTTCTCAGGTCATCAGAAATCTCCTTTGTTAGGGCGCGTTCTCACGGCACAGGACAAATACCGGTCGGTTTGCCGACCGGTAATTGTCCTGTTT
>JAODAL010045866.1:0-31514 GCA_025379985.1 Phyllomedusa bahiana | reverse complement strand
ATATGCCCCCCTACACAGTAAAAATGTCCCATGTATGTGTGTGTAATCATACAATATATAGCTGTCATAGCAGGCAGCACAAATGTTTTTCTAAGAGTAATGAGGCATACAAATCTCTATTAACCTGTTCATGAGAACATTTTTATATATTCAAGAAAAAAAATAAGAAAATGAAACTCAATGTCTGACATCTGACTTTTCTCAAATATGTGGCTTGAAACATCATAAAAGATCTTTTAGACTAGTAGGATTTAGCATTTAATCAGTGCTGTCTAACAAATTTAAAGGGATTGTCTCACCATTCTGTTTCAGAGAGTCACAGTCAGGTCCAGACTCACACTTTCTGATCAGTTGGGGGTGGTTCTACAGCAGTGATTAGCATATGTGCTCTGCTATGAGAATGGATAAGACTCACCATTTTGGGGCGACAGCTCGGAGTTATGAGAGATAAGAGAGAACAGAGAGAGGTGGTTGGTAACCAAGAGAAACTTGGGTACACTAGTACTATATACAATCTTCTTTATCCCCTAAACAATACAAAATTAAAAAAGCAATGTGTTTGAAAATAGTCTTCATTTACCTGTCCATAAGTGTTAAAAGCTAATCTTGACTCCTTCCTGTCTCTGCTGCTAAAGCAGCTCAAAGCACTTAAGGAAACATGTATGAAGGAAGGTGCTTCAAAGTGAATTATTATTTTCAGTGTATAATCCACCACAATCTATTAAAGTGTTTTTGTGGGATTATAAATGGTGTCTAAAGTTCACCACACCTCACCTGTGTGTTTGGTGCATTACAGAACATTGGCACATAAGTAATGCGCCAAACATGTATAAAGGCTATAGATAGGCTGGAAATAAAAGAAATGTCTTTAGAATAGCATGTCAGAATAGAAACTTTGGTACTGATTTTGCTTTATTAAAGGTCCCAGCAGGACCTGTGATGTGTTGGCTCTTGCTGTATGTAGAATAAAGGGCGAGAGCAGCAAAGATAAATTTCAAATATAATGTACTGTAGTTAGAGATGGGCGAATTTCCCGAAATTCGTTTCGTTCACTTCGCCGAATTTCTCGGCAAAAAATAACTTCGTTCCGAATTACTTCGGCACAAATCCCGTTAAAAAGCAGCTATTTCCAGGCTGCACATAGCCTGCAGGGTGCTGTAGAACATTGTGCCATGCTTAAATATGCAGAGGGAGCTTGGTTTGGTCTTCATACAATGTTGTGTTTTAGTATGACACGCAGAGGACTGCCGCCGCTCTTAGAATCGCTTCACTATAAAATTCCCTGGGCACTTAAGAGGGCAAAACTGACCAAAAAACTGAAGGGGGAATGTAGCCTGATAAAGTCATGCGAGCGACAGCTGGAAAAAAACAAGCTGAGGGCTCAGGTGGCAACATCAGTGACAGAGTGTGGAGGTGACGGCAGCAGCCACAGCAGCATGAGGTCAGAGAGTGGCACAATGACATTCTGGAGGTGGCAAAAACAGGAGTAGGCCACAGAGTGGGACAAAAACACAGTGTGTAGGTCACGGCAGCAGCCACAGCAGCAGCATGAGGTCAGACAGTGGCACAATGACATTCTGGAGGTGGCAAAAACAGGAATAGGCCACAGAGTGGAACAATGACACAGTGTCTAGGTCACGGCAGCAGCCATAGCAGCAGCATGAGGTCAGACAGTGGCACAATGACACAGTGTGTAGGTCACGGCAGCAGCCACAGCAGCAGCATGAGGTCAGACAGTGGCACAATGACACAGTGTGTAGGTCACAGCAGCAGCAGCATGAGGTCAGGCAGTGGCACAATGACACCGTGTGTAGGTCACGGCAGCAGCATGAGGTCAGACAGTGGCACAATGACACAGTGTGTAGGTCACGGCAGCAGCAGCATGAGGTCAGGCAGTGGCACAATGACACAGTGTGTAGGTCACGGCAGCAGCATGAGGTCAGACAGTGGCACAATGACACAGTGTGTAGGTCACGGCAGCAGCAGCATGAGGTCAGGCAGTGGCACAATGACACAGTGTGTAGGTCACGGCAGCAGCATGAGGTCAGGCAGTGGCACAATGACATTCTGGAGGTGGCAAAAACAGGAGTAGGCCACAGAGTGGGACAATGACACAGTGTGTAGGTCACGGCAGCAGCCACAGGAGCAGCATGAGGTCAGACAGTGGCACAATGACACAGTGTGTAGGTCACGGCAGCAGCCACAGGAACAGCATGAGGTCAGACAGTGGCACAATCACATTCTGGAGGTGGCAAAAACAGGAGTAGGCCACAGAGTGGGAAAATGACACAGTGTGTAGGTCACGGCAGCAGAAGCATGAGGTCAGACAGTGGCACAATGACACAGTGTGTAGGTCAGGGCAGCAGCAGCATGAGGTCAGTCAGTGGCACAATGACACAGTGTGTAGGTCACAGCAGCAGCATGAGGTCAGGCAGTGGCACAATCACATTCTGGAGGTGGCAAAAACAGGAGTAGGCCACAGAGTGGGATAATGACACAGTGTGTAGGTCACGGCAGCAGCCACAGGAGCAGCATGAGGTCAGACAGTGGCACAATCACATTCTGGAGGTGGCAAAAACAGGAGTAGGCCACAGAGTGGGACAATGACACAGTGTGGAGGTCACGGCAGCAGCCACAGGAGCAGCATGAGGTCAGACAGTGGCACAATGACACAGTGTGTAGGTCACGGCAGCAGCATGAGGTCAAACAGTGGCACAATGACACAGTGTGTAGGTCACGTAAGCAGCAGCATGAGTTCAGACAGTGGCACAATGACAAAGTGTGTAGGTCACGGCAGCAGCTGCATTAGGTCAGATAGTGGCACAATGACACAGTGTGTAGGTCACAGCAGCAGCATGAGTTCAGACAGTGGCACAATGACACAGTGTGAAGGTCACAGCAGCAGCAGCAGGAGGTCATACATTGGCAAAAAGACATATTGTGTAGGTCCAAGCAGAAGCCACAGCAGCAGCATGAGGACACACAGTGGCACAATGACACAAGGTGTAGGTCACGGCAGCAGCCACAGCAGCAGCATGAGGTCAGACAGTGGCACAATGACACAGTGTGTAGGTCACGGCAGGCAGGCCACAGCAGCAGCATGGGTCAGACAGTGGCACAATGACATTCTGGAGGTGGCAAAAACAGGAGTAGGCCACAGAGTGGGACAATGACACAGTGTGGAGGTCACGGCAGCAGCCACAGCAGCAGCATGAGGTTAGACAGTGGCACAATGACACAGTGTGGAGGTGGGTGGCAATACCAGTCCCTGGTAAAGATGGTTGTTGGCAGATAGAGAAAATGTCAGCAGATGTGTGGCATCAGGCGGGCGGAGGCATTAGATAAGTGGCTGAGGCAGGTAGTTTGAACCCTGACTCATTTCTCACAGTTTGGGTGAGGCGTCATGGCTGATGTAGTCTGACGCCTAAGGCATTGGTGTGTGGAAATCCTGGCTGATCCACGCCTGATTCATCTTGACAAAGGTCAGTCGTTCCACATTTCCCGTGGACAAGCGGATTCTTCTTGGGCTAACGATGGGCCGCGCCGCACTGAACACCCGCTCTGATGCCACACTACTGGCCGGGCAGGACAGCTTCTCCACTGAAAACTCGGCAAGTTGCGGCCACACATCCAGTTTGGCTGCCCAGTAGTCCAGCGGATCTTCTAACTGGGGTGGCAGAGTGCTGTCCAAGTAGGCCACCACCTGTTGGTTCAGGGACTGCTCCAGGTCCTGCTGCTGCTGCTGGCGACTACCCTCCTCACTAGGCGGGTGAAGGAAGCTGCTCATCAGTGACTCCAGAATTAGGTTACTGCTGATGGAGCTGGTACTGCTCCTACCCCCCCACCTTCCCCCAGCAGCCGCGGCAGTAGTACGTGAGCGCTGAGGAACCCCCCGGTCAGACCTGTCAGAGGAGGGACGATGCCGCACATAGGCAGCGGCCAACTGATTACGGAGGATTTCCCTATAGTATTTGAGTTTGTCCTCCCTCTCAATAGCTGGGAAAAAGGATCCCATTTTGGACCGGTAGCGAGGGTCCAATAGGGTGGAGAGCCAGAAGTCATCCCTCTGCCGGATGCTGACTATTCGGCTGTCACTAGCCAGGCAAATAAGCATGCTGCGGGCCATCTGCACAAGTGACTCAGAGGGGCTCCCTGCCTCCATTTCCACTGTATACTGCCACGGTGCTTGGGGGTCATCTGCCTCGTCTTCCTCATCTCCATCCACCTCCTCCAGCTGCTCCTGCTCCTCCTCTCTTGTCACCTGGGTAGAAAATCCACTCATTTCACCAGACAATGCTTCTGCTCCAATGTCCTCCTCCTCCTCCTCCTCCATTTCAGTCCCCACCGGACTCATGTGGCCACGAGATGTAGTCGCCACATCTCCAGTCCCCTGCCCAGACAGATTTTTCAGCATCTGTTCCAGGACATGAAGCAGTGGAATGACGTTATTCATCCCGTAGTCCTGGCGACTGACAAATAATGTCGCCTCCTCGAATGGCCTCAACAAACGGCAGGTGTCACGCATGAGCTGCCACTGGCCTTTCTCTGTTCATACAGTCGGTCCAACATGTGCAGGCTGGAATTCCAACGGGTGGAAACATCGCATATCAGAGTGTGTTGGGGGAGGCCGTTCTGCCGCTGCAACTCGAGGAGGGTGTTCCTGGCTTTATAAGAATGGATAAAGTGCATGCACAGTTTCCTGGCCATTTTCAGAATCTGCTGAAGATCGGTGGAAGACTTCAGGAACCTTTTCACAACCAGATTGAACACGTGCGCCATGCAGGGCGCATGGACCATCCCTCCTCGGTGCAGCGCGGACACCATGTTCCTCCCATTGTCCGTCTCCATGGTTCCGATTTGCAGTTGGCGCGGAGAAAGCCACACATCGATTTCTTGCTGCATGACGCGGAGCAGTTCCTCCCCTGTGTGACTTCGTTCGCCGAGGCAAGCCAGGTGTAGAACTGCGTGACACCGCTGTGCCCTACACATGTAGTATGATGGAGCAGTACTTGTGGAGGCTGAGATGGTGGTGGTGGTGGAGGAGGAGGAGGCGGACATTGGCGCAGGAGCAGCAGTTTGACAACGTGGAGGAGAAAGCGGCGTCTCCTGTCCAAGTTGTTGGTGTGCCTGGGCCGGAAGCACATTCACCCAGTGGGCCGTAAAGGACATGTACTGGCCCTGACCGTAGTTACAGCTCCAGACGTCCACGCTGCCGTGCACCTTGGAACAAACCGATAAGCTTAAGGACTGGCCCACCTTCTGTTCTACATATTTATGAAGTGCTGGTACTGCCTTTTTGGAAAAGAAATTGCGATCGCCTCGCTGAACGACTGCTGGCGCCATGATTAGCGAGGAGCAGGAGCACCTGGACCGGGAGATGATGTCAAAGAGAAACAGCTCCCTTCTGCAGAGGTGGTGGAGCCTTGACTGGCTGCAATGGCATGCGTGCCACTGGGTGCTGCTGCTGCTGTTGCTGCGGCGGCAGGATGGACCACCACATCTGAGCCACGTTTCTCCCAGGCCACCGGATGGTGACGCTGCATGTGTTGACGCAGGGCCGTGGTGCCAACGTTAGCTCCCTGGCCACGCTTCACTTTCTGCCCACAGATTCTACATATACCCATATTCGGCTCCTCCGGTGTCTTAGCAAAGAACTGCCACACCGCCGAGTATCGGATTTTCCCGCCAACGCTCCACACTGAGTGACTACTTCCGCCGCTGCCTAGCTGAGCCCCTGTGCCGCTACTTTCTTGGACCTGCGAAGCGGGTATTTTACCCCGTGGCCGCTTGGCTCCCGACCTCACACTGCTGCTATCCTGCTGACTCACGGCCACACGACCCACTTGCTGGCTGCGCTGCTGCCTGACGCGCAAGCTGACGCCCTCTTCTCCTGACGATGATGAAGCCCTTGCCTCACCCGGCTCCCAAGTGCGGTCGGCTACATCATCATCTATTTGTGTTTCATCGTCACTGCTGTCCTCATCACCAGTCTTGGTATGCAGAGGCTGACCCCTCACAACATGACCTCCCATGCCACTCTCCACATCTATACTTTGCCGCCTACTGCAAGAAGCAGGGGATATTGGCCCCATTTCTTCGCTGCCAAGTAGCTGCTGACTGCCCTCCTCAAATTGTTCATCCTCGCTATATAGTGGCGCTGAGCCCAGTCCACATAGTAGATCTCTGGCTGAGGGATCCGGAGGGGTCAGAGGCGGGTTAAGGACAGGTGAGGGCCGCTGACCCGCTCCCGGGCCATGCCAACTAATGGTTGTGTCTGACGTTCCCACCAACTCTTGGCTGGTTTTGTCAGATGTCATCTGGGAGGAAGTGAATGACCTAGTCAACCAATCAAGAACCATTGGGTTGTTAGTCAGTACACGGCCGCTAGATGACAGCGGCAGTTGTGGCCTCACCGAGTGACCCCTGCTGCGACGTCCCCTTGCTGTGCTGCGACCTGCTACAGGAATGTTTGTGCCTCTGCCACTCGCAGTTGAAGAGCCTGCCACCTCTCTGTCTGACATGCTGTTTGTTCTAAAATGTACAGACACTGTTTGATGAAGATATCTGTATATGATAAATACACACCCTGTATTTGACGCCAAATGAACCCACTCAGAAGCTTGGGTAACCCTTGGATATGAATTGTGCTCCACAAATGGGCAGGAAAAGTTGACTTGTATGTGCCGTTTAACCCCTTAACGACCTTGGGCGTATCAGTACGTCCCAGGGCCGCTAAGGGGCTTTGCAGGGGGTTTGCTCCGCGACCTCCCCTTTCCCCCCCGCACAGCCGCCGGGTGTTGGCGGCAAATCGCCGCTAACACCAGGCAGTAACAGCGCCGGCAGGTGGCTCCGCCCGCTGGCGCTGTTTTACCCATCAGGCGCCGCGGCAAAGATGGCCGCGGCGTCTGAATTAACGCCGATCGGTGCCGCGCACCGGTCGGTGCGGTGATCGGCATAAGCGCAGCTATGCTGCGCCGATCCGATCACCGGAAATTGTGGTGGGGAGCCTTGTGAAGGCTCCCGTCACTTACCCTGGCCGGTTTGCCACACTTCCGTCCGCAGACAGGAAGTGGGGAAACCGCCATCTTTGTACACCCTAATGCATTGCCTATGCAATGCATTAGGTTGTATTAACAATCGCGCCACCTAGTGGTCAAGTACCACAGGTGGCCTCAATGTTACAGTAAAAAAAAAAAAAAAATAAACTTTTAAAGTACAAAAAAAAAAAAGTATTAAAAGTTCAAATCACCCCCTTTCCCCATTTTACAAATAAAATCATTAAAATAATAAAAAAGTTACACATATTTGGTATCGCCGCGTCCGAAAAAGTCCGATCTATAAAAATATAACATCATTTATCCCGTACGCCGAACACCGTAGAAGAAAAAAAATTCCAAATGCCAAAACTGCGTTTTTTGGTCATTTTACGTCACTCAAAAAATGGAATAAAAATTATCAAAAAAGTCGCATACATTCCAAACTGCTAGCGATAAAAAGTACACATCAGCCCGCAAAAAATTCCCTCTCACTGACGTCCGTAGGTTTTAGTACAAAAAAGTTATTGGTCACACAAAATGGCGCCGTGGCGCAAATTTCAAAAATAGAAAATGTTTGGAATTTTTTTTACGGTACCAAAACATAACGAAAACCCTACATGTTTGGTATTGCCGGATGCGTAACAACCTGAAGAATACAGATAACACATTATATTTACTGAAGATTGAACGCCGTAAAAGCAAAACCCCCGCAAACATGGCGAAAATACATTTTTTTTCACAATTTGTCCCACGTGTCACCCAAATAAAACGCCGGGTCCTTAAGGGGTTAAAAACACTGTGTATTTTACTGAATATAAAAGCACAAACAGGCTTAATTAACCTTTGGATATGAATTATGCTACAGAATTTCTTTTGTGGCGGTGAAAAACAAAGTTTATTTTACTGAGTACAACAGCAGAACAACGCTTAATTAACCCCTGGATGTAAATTGCGCAAAAGAATTGAGCAGCCGGAAACTACTAGCTTTGTAGCGTGTTACAATTGCGTGTTTTCTACGCTACACAACAATAGAAAAAATTGTAATTAACCTTCGCTTGTGAATTATGCTACAGGAAAATTTTATTTTTTGGCGGTGAAAAAGACAGTTTCTTGGAGTCACAACAGCAGCAGAACAACGCTTAATTAACCCCTGGATGTAAATTGCGCAAAAGAATTGAGCAGCAGGAAACTACTAGCTTTGTAGCGTGTTACAATTGCGTGTTTTCTACGCTACACAACAAGAGAAAAAATTGTAATTAACCTTCGCTTGTGAATTATGCTACAGGAAAATTGTATTTTTTGGTGGTGAAAAAGACGGTTTCTTGGAGTCACAACAGCAGCAGAACAACGCTTAATTAACCCCTGGATGTAAATTGCGCAAAAGAATTGAGCAGCCGGAAACTACTAGCTTTGTAGCGTGTTACAATTGCGTGTTTTCTACGCTACACAACAAGAGAAAAAATTGTAATTAACCTTCGCTTGTAAATTATGCTACAGGAAAATTGTATTTTTTGGCGGAGAAAAAGACGGTTTCTTGGAGTCACAACAGCAGCAGAACAACACTTAATTAACCCCTGGATGTAAATTGCGCAAAAGAATTGAGCAGCAGGAAACTACTAGCTTTGTAGCGTGTTACAATTGCGTGTTTTCTACGCTACACAACAAGAAAAAAATTGTAATTAACCTTCGTTTGTGAATTATGCTACAGGAAAATTGTATTTATCAATCAACAGCACACTTCGTTCACTCGAAGTACCCCAAAGTTTGACTTCGTTCAGAACCGAAGTTTTCCTGAAATTCTAAACGAATTCCACTTCATTAGAATCGATTCGCCCATCTCTAACTGTAGTAAAAATTAAAAATGTAAAAATCAGAACATAATCAGTGGGTTATTTAATGTAAAATTAATTTTAGATTCTATTAATTTTTAAATACATTTTATAGTAGATATTTGTATATTTTTGGATATTATATATTTTTATATTAATTTTATATGATAACGTTTTTATTAAATTTAAATTATTAAATTTTATATAGTTTGATAATTATCATAAATTACTTTTTATTACTGTACTGGTGTAAGTTGAGAAATAATTGACTTTTTTTAGCCCCTAACAGCAACTCTAGCTCCACTTGGACTCCTCAAGCTCAGACCGACCACATTTAAATAGGTCTGCCTGTTCGAACAGTAATGTGCATAGTTTTGCCGACCCACATTTATATATGTGTCTAATAATATGAGTGTGGTACGACACACCACCAGAACACCCCCAAAACGCCCCCTCATGTCAGGCGCATAAGAAAGTGTTGAGTCTTACAAGCAATGTACCTAACCCATTTGTTTGGCACATTATACATCACAACCCACTCATGTTTGGTGCATTTAACTCTTGATGTGTGTAAAAACCCCTTTCATACATGTCTCCTTTAGTTCACAAAGAGATGAGGAGACAGAGGAGAAACATTCAGGATATTCTGGACACTGTGCTGTGATGGCATTAGAGCCCCGATTGGCATTAGTGTGGCTTAGGGCTCTGGTCACACCTGACTTTGATTTATTCCTTGTGTGGGATATCTGGGTCTTGGTGGTACAAATACAATCCTTTAGACCTGGCCTCAAATCCCTATTGTTTTGAAAATTCAGTTTTTCTTTTTGGTCTTTGGGCCAGGTCTCTGGATTTTATGTTTCTAGGAGTCTTATACTATAGAAAGAAAATGTGTGCGATGTTGCACATCTGATGGATGTGCACATAAACTCACCGGCCACTTTATTAGGTACACCTGTCCAACTGCTCGTTAACACTTAATTTCTAATCAGCCAATCACATGGCGACAACTCAGTGCATTTAAGCATGTAGACATGTTCAAGACAATCTCCTGCAGTTCAAACCGAGCATCAGTATGGGGAAGAAAGGTGATTTGAGTGCCTTTGAACGTGGCATGGTTGTTGGTGCCAGAAGGGCTGGTCTGAGTATTTCAGAAACTGCTGATCTCCTGGGATTTTCACGCACAACGATCTCTAGGGTTTACAGAGAATGGTCCGAAAAAGAAAAAATATCCAGTGAGCGGCAGACCTGTGGGCGGAAATGCCTTGTTGATTCCAGAGGTAAAAGGTGAATGGGCAGTCTGGTTCGAGCTGATAGAAAGGCAACAGTGACTCAAATAGCCACCCGTTACAACCAAGGTAGGCAGAAGAGCATCTCTGAACGCACAGTACGGCGAACTTTGAGGCAGATGGGCTACAGCAGCAGAAGACCACACCGGGTGCCACTCCTTTCAGCTAAGAACAGGAAACTGAGGCTCCAATGTGCCCAAGCTCATCGAAATTGGACATTAGAAGATTGGAAAAACGTTGACTGGTCTGATGAGTCTCGATTTCTGCTGCGACATTCGGATGGTAGGGTCAGAATTTGGCGTCAACAACATGAAAGCATGGATCCATCCTGCCTTGTATCAACGGTTCAGGCTGGTGGTGGTGGTGTCATGGTGTGGGGAATATTTTCTTGGCACTCTTTGGGCCCCTTGGTACCAATTGAGCATCGTTGCAACACCTTGTTGAATCTATGCCACGAAGAATTGAGGCAGTTCTGAAGGCAAAAGGGGGTCCAACCCATTACTAGCATGGTGTACCTAATAAAGTGGCCGGTGAGTGTATATTTCTTTAAAGGGTCATATATAGTGTTGAGCGAATACGTCGGCCATCGACACCGGTCGATGGCCGCTCGCCGACCATCATCGACAAGATATTCAAAGGTCGATGGTAGAATCTGATCGCTGACCATTAAAGTCTATGGGAGAGCAACAACACCTTCATTTTTACACCCAAACAGGGCTGGAGAAGCTGGAATTAACATCCACAACAGTCAAATGGATATGTGCTACATCTTAGGCAACACACTTAGGTTATAAAAGCCACAGAAAAAAAATCACAGACCATTCACTATCCCTGTCTTGCACCACAGCATGACCCTTAAACCTGCATGACCCACAAATTAAAAAGTGTCAGAAGGCAGTATGATTTGAACCATCATTTTACTTGAACTGGACATTGAATATCCCTGTCCTGGAACGCAGCATGACCCTTAAACCTATCTGACCCCCAGATTAAAAAGTGCCTGAAAAAGGAGTCTTTGAACCACCATTTTAGTTTCACTGGACATGACTATCCCTGTCCTGGGCCACAGCATGAGCCCCAATCCTGCATGACCCCAGATTAAAAAGTGCCGGAAAAAGGAGTCTTTCAACCAGCATTTTGGTTTCACTGGACATATACTCTCCCTGTCCTGGGTAGCGCTTGCCCCTCCATCTGAGTGCGGACCAATTGAGCTTCACTTGGAAATACTGGTGGTTAACGCTCCTGTTCCACCCAGGTGCCCTTTTTCTTGGCATTCTTTTTCTCATTTTACTCAACGTACTGGAGGAAATTGTCTCTGTACTTTGTTCTCTGTCCGTGCTCCATACTCCATGTCCTTTGAATAACCTACATCTGGTCAAGTTTTCCTGTACCTCCCTTGTACAATTCAGAGGAATTTTTTTACCAGCTATTTTGTACATGCAAGTTTTTTAGTAGTTTAATTCTAGAAAACACATTTTTAAAATAGGATGGAATCCCACGATGTCTTTGTTTCTCTTTTTTAATTGTATTAAATGGGTTGTCTCAATATAGGGATTGATAGCTATGTTAAAGATCTTGCAAAAACAAGTCATTTTGCAATATGTGTCCGTTAACAGCGTCCTACCTATTCCTGTTTCTGACAGCACCATGACACTTGAGCCACTCTTGACAATTGTGAGGAACAAATGTCTGTTAGAAACAACATTTTTTTATAATAGGACCTGTAGTATAGCTGCATGTCACAGCAAAATGCCCCCAAAAATTCAAAGCATGACCCTTGGGCCACTTTGGACAATTGTGAAGAACAAACGTCTGTTATAAACAACATTTTTGGGGGCGTGGCCAGGCGCTGGAGAAGATGGACGCATAGAGGAGCAGCTCCGGGACATCTCGGCCTTATACCTGCGCTAGCAAGCTCAATACCTGGCACACTGCTCTCACCTCAACGCCTAACTGACCTGACATCAGCCGGCACCAGTTCCAGATACCTGGGTCCTTGTACGCCTGCGGCGCGGAGCTCCTATCTGCCCGGGAGCTGTGTTACGTGAGGAACGCCTGCAGCACGCGGCTCGCACGGAGAGTGGAGATCGCGGAGGAGACGCGGCGGGAAGAGCCACGAGCAGGTAGCTGGGGATCTGGCTGCCTGTGACAAACTTGGCCACAGAATCGCTCAGGTGGGTGGTGGAGGGGGAGAACTGTATCCCGCTTTCGGCGCCGAGTGGTACTGGCGCACGCACCCGCCATCCCCTCACTCTCGGGCTCAGCTATATACAGCAGGGGCACTTATCCTGTTCAGGGTGAACTCCCGCCTGCGATACCTATCTGCAGCAAACTCCAGCCCTCAGAGACACTCTATATTTACAGTCCCAGCAGCCAACTACTAGCTTCAAGGGTTCCAAGACAGAGACAAAGCCCCGGCGGCCATTTCACAACGCCACGTGGCAAGCGGCGGCCATTTTAAAGCTGAACTGCTTATATTATATAGTCACCCTCTAACCTGGCTAAAGCAAAGGCAGCCAGCTCACACAAACGTTTTTTAAACCCCGGGGAAAAACCCCGATTTATGCACAAAAAGCTCTATCAGGCGCTTTTTAAAAGGGCCCCCAAAGGGGTTTTAGGCAGGGGAAACCACCCTTTACGGGGCATAGGGGTGTTTACAGAGCCTGGGGGGCCCATTTCTCAATATCACATACCGGGTTTTTCCCTGAAAGAGCCTGTACTGCCCTAAATTTAGTAAAAGGGTTTTTTTGGGGGGACGCCCAGAACCCTCCATCTTTACTTTCAGAGACTTTGCCAGTAGCCTCTTCCTCAAAGCCTCCTTTCCTAGGGACACCCCAAACCTATATGAACCCCAAGAAATTTTAAAAAACCATACTAAAAACTACCCCAAGGAAAAAAACCGGGAACCTCCCCCGGCCAAAAAGGAGATGTCTGACTCCCCCTCGGATCTTCTTGCTCATAAGTCTCCGACCATCATGGCCATCTTCCTTGAACCCACTTTTGGGCCCAAATGTTCTGCAGGCCATGTCACCCCCACAGATACCAGATTTGGAAAGCCTCCCAGGCAATATGCCCCCCTTTAAAACTGTTTATAAAAAAATTGGTAGGGGAAAACTTAAAGGAAGCTTGAAGGTCAGAGATTGCGGGAAAATTTTAAGTTTTTGGGGCTTTAAAAAAATTTACGGGCCGGGTTAAGGGGTTTGGGAAAAGAGGCGAAAATGCAAAACCCCGGGTAAATGTCAAAAGGCCCGGCAATCGCAACCCCAACTTCCCAACCCCATATGCTCAAAGCCACCCGCGACATTTTGGGAGGATTTGGGGACAACGGGGCGCCGCTTTAAACATAAGAATACGGGGGCCCCCCCGAGTATCTGGTACAGAAAGGAATGGGGGCCTTCTTCTAAAAGCCAATTTTCAAAAACCATTTGGGGGGACCCCCGTTCCTACTTTAAAGCTGGAGAGGGCCCTTCGTCCCTTTGAACCCCAAGTCAACGAGAATAAACCCAAGGGAGACTTATTTTTTCCCTTCAGGACTTTGAAATAAAAGGGGAAGATCATGGTAGGCCCCAAAACCCTAAGACACTTGAAACATGAGGGCACTCGAAACCAACTTTTTGATCTCTCTTGGGGGGGACCCTCACAAAGGCCCGGCGGGCCTAATCCCCCTCTGGAAAGAATTTAAAAACGCCTTTAATTTCCCCTATCTTTGGGGTTTTCCCTTTACTCTAATTGCCCATAAGGAGGGGTCCCTGGGCCCTCACTGATTTTTTTTCCCAGCCGCCTTCCCCTTTTTCCCCCCTCTCGGGCCCTATCACCCCCCCTGACCCCCAAGTTGGGGAATTTTCAACCCCCCCTCGCCCCCCCCACAGGGGGAATTTTGGCAGATGGCTCGCGGGGATCCGAGGGGTGGGCCTTCGGGAAGACAGAGGGCCTCCTCGGCTGCCGGAGCCCCAGGGCAGCCCCCCCTGACCCTAGCCTTAAATTTTTGAGGGGTTATTTTGTCTTGCTTTTGTTATCAAAGATATGGCCGAGGTGATCTTTTTTCACTCATCTTCAGTCTAGGTTGGGCCCCGGGTTCTGGGCTTTAATGTTTTAAAATTTTGCAGAAATTTGGGCGCTTTTAAAAATATTATAAGTTCCTGGGGCGGTCTTGGGAGAGAGACAGGGCAATCTTCCTCCTCCTTCTTCCACAAACTTGCCCTCTCCTCCCTCCCTCATTCCCCTCCCCCCCCTTTTTTTTTTTTTTTTTCTCTTTTTTTTTTTTTCTCCTTCCCCCCTCCCCCCTCCCCCTTCCTCCCTTCCCTCTCACTCCCTTCCCCTCCCCCCCCTTTCCCTCATTCCGCCCCAAATTCCCCTCCTTCCTCTTGACATTTTGGGGATTGGGGCCCTCCCTTTTTCCTTTGTTTGCCGCTCCCAAAAAAAAACTTTTTTTTCCCCGAGGAATCCCCGGGGAAACCTTCATGGGGGGTTTTTAAATTTTTCCCCCCAAAACCCCGGGGGAATTGTTTGGGAACCGCACAAACCCTCAAATCCCCTTTTTGTTTAAATTGAGGGGGAGAGGGTTGTGGTTTCCTTTTCAATTTGATCGATTGGGGTTTTAATTTTTTCTCATTTTTTCCCCCTTGTCCCAAGGGAAAACCAAAATTTGGGTTTGTTTTCCCCTGGGGTTTATCATTTTTCCCCGGGTAAATGTGGTTGTTGGTTTTGTCTTGTCTACCCCCTCCCTTTTGTATCATGTCTACTTCATTGGTTACCATGAGGGTTTTCTCCAGAAAAACCCTTAAAATTACCTTTACACACATTTACGTGGCAAAAATTTAGTATGTTCAATTTTAAAGGGGCCCTTTTCAACTCTGAAAAAGAAGCGGGGGTTTTATTGTACACAGAATTTAAAAAACCCCAAAGGGGGCGAGTTTAAGTGCTCCTCCAGGAGGAACATTTCAAAAGGAAAGGGGCAATTTCAAATTCCTTGGGGGCCCTTTGTACCCCAATGTTTTTTGTTCTTCCCAAATAGGAAAAAGGGGGGGGTGGCTTTTTTTATTAGCCAAAAAATTGCCCCAATTGCGGGTTTCAGCGTTCCAAAATTTAGTTTGAAAAATTGGAGATTTATTTTTCTAGTAGGAAACAATTTGGGTGCCCCCTATAAACACCTATGCAATTGTTTATGTACCTAACCGGGGCCCAAAATTCGGTTTTTTAGTAGAGTTCTAAGAAAATTAAACTTTTCCCCCTCCTCCCCCAACTTTAATTGGTGGTGACTTTAATTTTCGCTTTTCTGGTTTTGGCTGCCGGCTATTTTTAAAGGGCCCCGGGAACCCTTAGCCCCACTAAAACCCGGGCCCCTCCGGGGAAAATTTTGGGAAAAATTTAAAATTCGGAACTTTCCCCTCTTCGACTTATGGAAAATGGGCCCACCCAAAAAGGAACGTAACCTACCCTTTTTTCTAAATTTCCCAATGGGTCTAAATTTCCAAGAATAAAATTATTTTTTTCGGAAAACATCCCGCTTTGAGTCAAATTTTGGAAAATTGGGGAAAGTTTAAACTCCATCCATGGTGGGAAAAAGCCCCAATTTTTTTTAAACCTGAAACTCCTTCCCTCCCCCAAACCGACGTTGTCATTGGAGGTTAAATGGAGCCTTTTTAAAAAAACCCCCCAAACAAGAGAAAAAATTTGGACAGCACGTTATGGACTTTTTGCCCCAATGACAATTCGGTCCCTCCCCCATGGCCCTTAGGGGAAGCCCCAAAAGGGGCATTTTACCCGGGGGAATGGTGCTTTCCGGGGGTCCCAGGGAATTAAAAAAGCAGAAATCTGAGACGGGAATCCCCCAAACCCCAGTTGAATGGCCTCAGTTATCTTGGGGTTTGGCCCTTTCCAAGGGCCCCCAAAACTTCGGAAAAAATTTTGGATCCCCCGGCTTCAACCCCGTTTCCCTGGCCCTAGGGGAAAAATGAAAAAATTTTTTACTTATACAAGGACGGGGAATTATGAAAAAAGGGTAACAAAAACCATACCCTGTTGGCTAGGCAGCTTAGGGACGAGGAGGAAAAACGAAGACCATTCGCTCTAAAAGTTTGAAAAAGGGCCCCCCTTGGAGTGATTTAAATTCCCCCAAACGTTTTTTTTGGCAAGATCTTTCATGAAAAATTTTCACCCTTATTTTCCCTTTTTGGGGGACACTCCCCCGTGTTCGCCCCCAAAAACCCGAGATAGGCCCTGCAAATTTCTTATCTTTTGCAAACTGCCGGTGCTGTCCCCAAAAAGCTTTTGTTTTCACCTTTAAAGCCAATTAAAAAACCCCTTTCGTAAAAATTGGCGGGGGGGCCTTTTTTAAATGGGCCACCCCCGGGGGAAATACGCCGGGCCCCGAGGTCTGTTTTTACCTAAAATCCCAAACTTTTGGGGCCCCTCAGCCCCGCTTCTTACCAACTGCAGGTGTAAAACCCACGATTTTTAAAAAGGGGCCAACACTTGTACCAAACCTTTTTGCTTTTCACTCTTACATAACCTTATCCCCAAACCTAATAGAGCCCCAATGGAAGCCTAAAAATTAAGGCCTTAGCTCTCCCTTAATGTTTGACCTTAAAATTTATTCAAAAAAAATACTAGAAAATTTGGTTAGAGTGTGGCTTCCCCCAAACTAATAACGGGAAACGGGGTGGGTTCGTAGTGGGGGGAAAAGGGGGGTTGAAAAATTACTAGAAAGGTGTTTAAACCCTGATTGATGGGGTCAATAGGATGGCCAAATCTGCCTTTTGCTAAGTTTAGACGCAAAAAAGGGCCTTTTGGGACCGTCTCAATTGGTTCTTATATGATGGGGGGCCCCCCCGCGGAAATTTGGTATATTTAGGTGCTTTTTTGCAAGCTCTTAGTTCCCTTTTCTCTATTCCAAAAGGCCCCCATTTTTAAAATCCCCCGGGGTTTTATCACCTTAATAAAAATCCCCCAAAAGGTACCAGCAGGGGGGTCCACTGTCCCCTTTGATATTTTTTTACTTTGTTTTCAAGGGGCCCCTTGCCTCAGCAATTCGCATTGTTGGGCCCAAAATTAAAGGGGAATTTCCATTGGAGTTTTGGAATTTAAAATTTCCTTTTTCGCGGATTTTCCTTTCTTACCATTTTCACGCCACATACCTAACTTTCCAAACTTTTCAAAATAATTGAATTAAAGGGTTTTTCAAAAATTTTTCAGGGTATAAAAATTTAAAAAACCCCGCCCAAAAAAAAAAGCCTTTTCCTAAAATTAAAAATTCCCCCGGGAAGATCTTTCTAATCTAAAGGCTTTAAAATTTTTAAATACAAAAGGAAAGAATCCTCCCCTTAAAAAAATCTGGGAGTCAATTTTAACCCCCTCCTATGCAAAACCTATACAGCAAACCAAAATTTTCCCCCATTTAAATACCTGAAATTTTAAAAAATTTCCCGCAGAAAAGGCTAAAGTTACCCCTCTCCCTTTTTGGCAGAATTTTTTGCTATAAAAATTTAATTTTTTGCAAAAATTTTTATTTTATTTTAGACCCCCTTTCCTGTCCCAATCCCCATGAAGATCTTTAAAAGCCCTCCAGGCCTGCTTTTTGGTTTATCTGGTCTCCAAAAAAAAAAAGGTTGGGGGAGGTGTTATGCTGGCGGGAAGGGGGAGAGAAGGGGGGAATTGCAGTCCCCGGACCCTTTCCCAAAGTATAATTGGGGAGCACAACCCCCGTAGTATTCCTGCTTGGTCCTCCCTAAAGGCCCCCCTCGAAATGGGTGGAAATTTAAAAGGTATGGGTGGCCCCATCCCCAAAAAAGCTGCTTTGGGGAACCTCCCCGATTCGGGGGGTAGAACGTCCATTAAATGGGTCCAAATTTTAAAATTTTCCTGGGCCCAAATTTTGGAAAAATGTATGAAAAAAGGGTTTAAAAAATTTTGTCTCCCCCTTTTGCCTATGACCTTCCCTTTTTATTCAACCCCATGCTCCCAAAAAGGATGGGTTCTGTGTCCTTTAGGCCTTGGTTTTTAGAGACGCCCCTTTAGATTTTTCAGAAAATTGTGGATTACGAACTAGAAAAAAATTTTCCGTTCCAGGCCTTGAAAACGGATTATTTAGTTTTCCAGAAAAATGTCGAAAAACTCCCTTTTTCAAAAAATCCCCTTTTTGGGCCCCTGCCCCTACTGTCTACAAGGGTTTTCCCCCCCCAAAATAAAATTTGGGGATAATATGCAGGTCTTTCATAAAAACTAGAGGTTTAAAAAAATTTACATCTAAGCCTGCTGCGGGAATCCATTTCCCAGATTTTACTTCCCCCAAAACCCTTACATGTTAAAATGGGGGAAAAATTTTAAATAGAAGGTTTTTTTACAGGAAGGTGGGAGTTATATGGAAAAGGGCTGCTTTTGTCCTCGCTTTGTAAATAAACCTTTAAGAAAAACCCAAATTTTTAAAAACTTATGTTTTTGGTTTCCCTAAAGTTTCCCTTAAATGCACTCAATCATTTTCCCACACTTTTTGATTTCCTGTTTGGGGCTGCAAGAAAAGGGGTGCCACCCATCCTCCTTTTTTTTGGGATTGCAATTTTATTCGAAGCTCTGGGTAGATGGGTAGGTTTTGTTGGGAAAAAAGGGTAGAAAATCTCGTGGCCCTAAGCCCGGATCTTTTTTTTTCGGGTAAACTTATTTTTTGAATAAGTTTTGGGGGGCCCATCCAGAAAAAAGATCTTATTGTTTAACGGCAGCAAAAAAAGTTTTGATTTCCTCACATTGGAAGCGCAAAGGGGTTTACCCCGGGCTAGAAAAATGTGCAGAGTCGTCTCCAAAAAATTTCAGGGCCCCGAAAACCTAACAGCCTTTCTTTAAAAGATAAGGTGGATAATTTTCCCCCTTAAAATGGGGGCTTTTTGGGATCTTTTGTACTTACCCTATAAAAAATTTTTAAAATTGATTTTGCCTTGGTCCCCACTGGGAAATTTTTGGGGTTCCCTTTTCTCAAAAATACAACATTTAGTTGTTTCCCTCCCTTTCCCCTTTTTTGTTGTCTGGTTTACTAGGGATTTTTTCAAATTTTCCCCTTTTTGGTGGGTCTTTATTTAGATAGCTTTCAATCCGTTGAATTTAAATAAAATGGTTTTTAGAGTTTGACACTTTTTGAACTGGATTTCTTAAATTTTAAACTTGTTATGTGGCTCAAACTTTGGTACCCCCCTATGTTTCTGTTTTTGGAGCTTTTTAAAAAACTAAAAAAGTGTTTTTGCCTTTTTTACAAAAAATTTACTGTTTGAAAACTTTAAAAAAAATTTCAGTAAAAAAAAAAAAAAAACAAATTTTTTTTTAAAAAGGATTTTGGGAGTATTTGCCCTTTTTTCCCCTTTTTTAAGGGGCAAGGTTTCCTCAATGAAAAAAGCTGTTTGTGCGTACATTTCTATAAATGAAAAACAAGTTATCTGTTTTAAAGTTTCAGATTAATAAAATAGGTATTTTTTGGGCACCTTTTCAATTCAAACCTTTTTGGGGATACAAAATTGCTGTATTTAAAATTTAAATGCAAGGGGGCCCCCCCAATGAAAAAGCTGTAGTGCGCCCCCAAAGTGAAAAAAAAACGTATCGTTAAAAGTTTCGGATATTAAAAGGTATTTTTGGCCACCTATACAATTCACCTGTGGTGACTAAAAAAATTGCTGTATTACATTTAAGTGCAAGGTGCCTCAATGAAAAAAGGCTGTAGGTTAATATGCGCAAAGTGGAAAAAACACGTATCTGTATTGTATTCGGCATAATAAAAGGTATTTTGGCACCTTTTCAATTCACTTTGGTGACTTCATCATATTGCCTGTATTCACATTAAGTGCAAGGATGCCTCAATGAACAAAGCTGTGTGCGCCAAAGTGAAAAATGAGTATCTTGTAATGTGCATTCGGATAATAAAGGTATTTTTTGGCACCTTCGAATTCACCTGTGGTGACTACAAAATTGCTTTGTATTCAAATTTAAGTGACAAGGTGCCTCAAGATCAAAGCTGTAGTGTGCACCAAAAGTGAAAAAGAAACCACCGTATCTGTAGGTATTCGGATAAATAACAGGTATTTTTCGGCACCTATCAACCTGTCGTCTGATACATAAATTGCTGGATTCTAGTTTAGACTGCAAGGTGACTATATCAGAAGCTGGAGATTGGGACAGAAATTGAAAAAGAAACACCTCGTATCTGAAATGTATACTGATAATTAAAAGTGGTGTTTTGCACCTAACAAAGAGACTGAAGTTTACTAGTAAAAGATGTGTATCCTAATATCAAGTTCTGGACTTGCCCGATATCCAGTAATATTTACAATAGAAAACTGTTAATGTTAATAAAGCTGTTGAGTGCAATGTCTACACTAAGTCTTGCGTGAACTTATAATCCAGTATTCTTTAGTTAGAGGCTAGTCTGTGTGTTCACCGTGGGCGCCCCCCCCCCCCCACTCCCCTCCTTGACTTTACAGTGGGTAGATGTCCTTTAAAAGTCTCCTACCTAACTACATCAAATCTTCCATCTTGATCTAACTAAGTTGTATAAGGATCACAGCTAACAGTTAGAGCTTTCTCTGTGAAGAAAATAATAATTTCGCGCTGAGCCTGTTTGGACACAGGCAGTGCGCACGTCCTCCGCGCTTATGAGACGCTGAGAGACACTGATCATGAAACAGGAAGGGCTGTTCTGTGTAAACACGAAGTGTCATGTGATTTTTCCAGCCAATCGCAACCATAACACATCCCAGTCATGACGGTCGCAGACACACATCTCACTGCTCCCTAATTTCTGTATGGCTGATTTGCTGGCCCCCAAAATGACAGGAAGCGCCGAAATGGCGCGTCTATAATAGTGATGCACAGATTCTTAACCTAAATTGCGCAGTATCCTAAAAATTTCGATCACATTAAAACTGTGCCGGTTCTACTTTGTCGATAATAATCGCTCAACACTAGTCATATACATACAGTACTTAAGGAAGTTGTAGTAAACACCTTTCAAATACCCCACAAACTACTTTGCTTTTCATGATACTAACTTTTCTAGCTCAAGTCAAGAGAGGCATTTTCAAACATTTTTCTATTAGAAGCAAGCATGGTGATGCCCAGGCACTAGAGACCCACTTAGATGCCATCTCTGTGTGAATGATAATCAGAGCTGAATAACATTATTACAAATGGAAGAACTGATTGCTGAAAAGATTGCTGAAATCTTGATCATATCTCAGCTTTTTTCACAATTTAACATCATTGGAGTGCCTTTAAGAATTCTTCTATGTTTTCTTTATTGCACTCCTCTTATGCATGTTAAATGTATTACAGGTATTCCATGTACCTTTTTATCTTGTTTTCTTTGCCCAGTTCCTCTCTTTCTTTCTTTTATCTTTCTTTCCTTATTTTTTACTATAATGTACTTTAGGGATCCTAGGTTTTTTGATAGGTTCCATTATTGTCCGAAGGCAATATATTTTGGATCATCCTTCTATTGTTGCCTAATGCTTGCTTCAGAGATGTATCTTTCCTACATTTTCGCACCTTAGCATCCCTGTTTTTATGCAACTGCTTAAAAGAAAAGAATATTGTTAATATTCAAGAATAAAAAAACACAGTTAGGTTTCATGGAAAGGAGCAACACCTATAAACAAATGCTGTAAGTTAAATACGTATTATCTTTGTATAGTTTTATGTTAAATATAATTTCAAAAGATATGTATGCCCTTTATTGAACATACTGTTACATATTAATAGTTCCCAGAATATTGCTCTACGATAGAGGAAGTCTAAGGACAAAAGGTATTCTACATTATCTAAAATCAATGTTTGAGCATTATATTAAGTGCAATACTAAATTTATTGATTGATACATATTTTAATATATACAGTGTTTTACTGATGCATAGTAATGCTCGAATGTGAATTATATTGCAGTGATAAATCACAGAACACATTAAACAAATATAAAAGGCAAATTGTGTAGTTATCAGTTTCAATACTAGTCTATTTAGATTTTATTTAAAGAAACTGAGACCTGAAGAGTGAGAGTCAAGAAACAGCCATGTGACCATATGACCATCTATATAATGAAAGGGGAAGATATGATAAACATACTTAGTATTGCAATGTGCTCTTGTAGTCACAACTATAAAGAGTCTTTAGGCATTAAGTATAGGCGCCCATAGAGCTGCTTACCTTATGCTGATTACATTTTATAATGCTTAAAGAAGTTTTCTTACCATAATGATTAGCTTTCAACATGTAAAGAAAGGTAAACAAAGACTACTGCCAAATACAGTATTGTTTTGATTTTGCTTTTATAAGGAGATAAATTAGATTTTATCTCTTCTTAGAAGACAGAAGTTTCTCTGGTTATCGACCACCTCTGCCCACCTCTCTCTACTTTCTCTTATCTCTCATTGCTCTAAGCTGCCATCGGTCAGTCAGTTCCACCATGTTTAGTCAATCCCTGCAGAGTCTTATCTCTAGCAACAAAGTTTGTTTACCTAACTAAATGAAAATATTTCACTCTATAGAGCTATGTAGCTTTGTGTACTGCAATTTATAAATCTCCTGCAGTCAGGTCACTGTAACAAGAATAACTAGGAGTAGCAGAGCTAAAATGTCACTCAGCCTAACCAAGAAGTGTGAGTCTGAAGAAGGCAGTTTTTCTATGTAACAACATAATGAAAAAAAAAAAAATTAACATCCTGTCTTCCACAGAGGGACATAGTATACTATATAATAATACAGACCACATCCACTACCCTGCATAATCCAACTAATCTCCAATTTACGTTTAGAATGGAATTCCAGTGACTAGCAGAATAAAATGAAATTTTGTTAATATAAATCCTGCACCACTCTGTTTTTTAAACTTTAAATTGGTTGTCCAGTTCATAGAAAAAAATAATTAGCTACTGGTGGCCAAAAACAAAACAACAAAAAAAAAATTATACTCACCTTCTTTCTCACCTCCTTTCCAATGCTGTTTCTCTAGTCTTCTTTTTACCTTCTGTTTCCAAAGGGGACAATTACATCACTGTTTGAAGCAATTTAATTTCTAATGGTGATATAAGGGAATGGCATTTAACACTGTCAGTGGCTGCAGCAGTGACATTCTGACAGAAAGAGAACTGAAGGTTAGAAGATCGGGGAGAGCCAGTGTTGGAACTGTGATGAAAAGGAAGGTGAATATAGGTTGTTTTTTTTCTTTTTGCCACCAGTCGCAGATTATTTAATTTTCATATGCACTAGACAGCCTCTTTAAGTTAAGGTTCTCAAGAATCTTTTAAGCTGTGCTTCACCAGTAGGAGTGTTAGATCCCAAGAAGCTTGGGTGACCACATAATACAGAGTCATGTAATTCACTACACCAAATTGTGGGGGTACAAATAATTTTCCAGTGGTAGTGGTGGACGGAGCTAAGTGTTGGTGTTCTCTTATAATAGAGACAAGACCTGGGGAAATAGCAGAAACTACAATACCTTTAGACAGAACAGATTCTGGAGGTAAATCTGGGGGTTGAGCAGAATAGAAGCTTCAAGATAATGTGGTAGCCTAAACATTCTTAGAATTGGGTGTCAGAGTGGGTACTGCAGTCAGATGGTGGATTTGCAAGTTACCACTTAGGGTTGACATAACCTACACTGAGGTGCGGAGTATAAAGGGCCCGCTGATCTTCACATTAGCCCACCGCAAGGCCAGATGGATTTTGCTGCTAGGAACACCCAGGTCGCTACCCCTGATGTACAGTTGTGCTCAAAAGTTTACATACCCCGGCAGAATTTTTGCTTTCTTGGCCTTTTTTCAGAGAATATGTATAAGTAAACACAAAAAACTTTTTTTCTATAATGGTTAGTTGTTGGGGTGCAGCTATTTATTGTTCAGACTACGTGTTTTTTCTCTTTTTTAAATCATAATGACAACCATAAAACTTTCAAATGGACCCTGATAAAAAGTTTCCATACCCTGTTATTGAATTACGTGTATTGCCCCCTTTAACTTCATGAACAGCTTTGAAGTCTTTTGTGTGGGTGTTTGTGGATGGGGCTCTTTATTTCCTAGATGGTAAAGCTGCATCTTGAACAGCCACTCCGCTGATAGTTTTCAGTAGTCCTGTATTTCAGCTGATGTTATTTGTGGTTCCTTTTGCATCCCGAACAATTTTACTGGCAGTTGTGATACAAAATTTTTGCTTGGTCTACGATGACCGTGGTTTGCTTTTGACGAGCCCTTGATTTTTCATTTGTTTAATCACAGTTTGAACACTGTGGTTTACTTTATCAATTCCTTGGATATCTTTTTGTATCCCTTTCCTGTTTTATACAGTTAAACTACCTTTTGGCGTAGATCCATTGACAATTCTTTTGCTTTCCCCATGATTTACAGTCCAAAAACGTCAGTAGCTGGATGAATAATGCCATAGCCTGTCTGGATCCCAGAAACTCACTCAGCTTTTATGCACATACACTGATTACAAGCAAGCAAGGTCCCAGGTGAGGATGTTACTGTGCCTTTAGTAGCCATTCAAACCAATTTGTGTCAACTTCTGTGCATGATATCAGGCAAAAATCACTAGGGTATGTAAACTTTTGATCAGGGTCATTTGGATGTTTTTGGTACAGAAATTTGACTATAAATGGCTTCACCCAACCACTAAGCATGAGTGGGAAAAAAAGTTTTCGTGTTATCATTCATATTCTCTGAAAAAAGGCCAAGAATAGCAAACATTCTGCCGAGGTATGTAAACTATTGAGGCAACAAAATGTAGGTATAGCGCTGGAAGAACCGGAAAAAAAGCTATAATAAAGCAATTGCAAGTACCAGAGGCAAGCAATGTAGGGCAAGCAACAAATTCAGGGCAGGCAGTGTACAGGCATGGTCAGGAACGTACTCCAACAAACAACAAGCAGATTCAAATGTTGCAAAAGGTTACCTAACATTTATTGACAGTCCCATTTAAATATAAGACCTCATCTGAAACACCCCGTTCTTGCGTTTAAGTTGTATTGGCATCCATAGTAGGTGGCAGGGGAACATACTGAAGCACTTTTCCCCAGCTGCGATACTGGGGACCGCTTTAGCCCGGCTACCCCATCTTGGAATGCAACAATTTGCAGGCGGGCGTGAGGGCAGGGCGCGCAACGTTTCGGGGGACCTCCCCCTTCTTCAAGCACCCCGCTGCTAGCTTACCTTATGCTATTTATAGGTAAGCACAAAAATATACAATTTACATTTCCACAATGGGGTTTAAAATAAAAACCTACTTATACCAATACTATACATTTTATAAACAGGCTCAAAGGGCCCCAGCTTTCATTCATGCCAGCTGGCGCTAGTGTATTCATCTCATAAATCCATCTTGCTTCATGTTGCAAGAGGAGTCTTTCAACTGATTCTCCTTCCTTCACACTAACTTCCTCCAGTACAGCCCATCTCAGCTCGGACACATTATGGTTATTCTCTTTTTTAGCTACAGCGTTGAAGGAAATGGTCAGGAACGTAGCAGAAGGTTGGTGACAGGAAATGAGGCAGAAGAGAAACTTACAGAGATTACAGAACAAGTGGGATGGACACCGATAATTGGGAAAAGGTAGCTGGGAGAAGTGTCCCTATAAAGCTCATGGTCTCAGATGATTGGCTGAGAAAAATTTAAATGGTGCACAATGGCCCTTTAAATTAAAGGGAACAGCGGAAGTTGCATACTTGAGCATTGACTGCCGGGACATCCGAGATGGCAGAAAGGTGCAGAGAAAGATGAGGATGCTGGCAAAACACCACATAGAAGGAAGAATTTCCCAAGGATTTGCTGGAATACTATTTTAGGTGAATTCAGCCCAGGGATGTAGAGACACCCCATTGCCCAGACGTGCTGAGACAAATTGGTGTAGATAGTTCCCCAAAATCTGGCTGACCCATTGCATTAGGGTGGTAAGCAGAAGACAGGTCAAACTTTATCTGCAGCTGGGAACACAAAGCATGCCAAAACTAGGAGGTAAACAGCACCCCTCTATCCAAAACAATTTAGGTTGTTCCTTTGAAGATGAAAAATGTGCTGCAGACATAAGGTAGCCAACCGAAGTGCAGACGGACATATTTAAACTGCGTGAACTTCAGAAGTTCACAGGTGGGGATTACTGCCTTTCTTGGTAAGACGGACAATAGGCACAACAAGGGTGGAAAAGTGCAGGATAAACTGGCGGTAGTAATTTGCTAATCCGATGAAGCCTTGGATAGCACAGAGACCCACAAGGCGTGGCCAGTTAAGTACCGCAGTTAACTTTTCAGGGTCCATTTGAAGACCTTGTTCCGAGACTACGTATACCAGGAATGGCAAACTGGAACACTGAAAAAGGCATGTTTCCAACTTGGCGTAGAGATGGTTGTCATGCATGCAGCCAAGAACCCAGCGGATGTGGGCACGGTGAGACTTGAGATCCGGAGAAAAGATCAGGATGTCGTCAAGGTACACCATGATACACTTGTAAAGCAGATTCCGAAATAGGAATTCTTGAATAACTGCCAGCACATTACAGAGACAAAATGGCATAACCAAATACTCAACATGGCCTTCGGCACCTCAGAGATCGAATTTGGAGAAGACCTTTGCCCATTGGGCCCCATCAAAGAGATCTGAAATTAATGGCAGCAGGAAGCAATTTTTAATGCTGATCTTGTTAAGAGAATGATAGTCGATACAATACTGAAGAGAACCATCCTTTTTCTCGACTCAGAAGAATATTGCTCCCGCAGGGGAGGAGGATTTTTAGATACAGCCCTTCTGGAGGTTCTCCCTGATGTACATAGACGTGGCTTCAGTCTCAAGTCAAGACAGAGAATACACCGGTGAGTGGCCAGAGTAATGCTTTCATCCAGGCTGGTGGCCAGCCCTAAACCATGACACTCCCACCACCATGCTTGACTGTAGACAAGACACAATTGTCTTTGCACTTCTCACCTTGTTGCTGCAATATACGCTTGACACCATCTGAACCAAATAAGTTCCAGTAAACCATAGCCTTAGTCTGCTTGTCTTTAGCAATTTCTTTGCAGTCTTTCTTGTGCATCATTATTTTATACAGTGTGCTTTTTATGGTCTGAGCCCTAAAAGGCTGACCCTCAATACCTTTAACCTCTGCAGCAATGCTGGCAGCACTCATACGTCAATTTTAAAAAATCCCTGAATATTGGCAATCTTCTTATAGCCCAGGCCATCTTTTTTTCAGATCCTCAGAGAGTTCTTTACCCTACGGTGCCATGTTAAACTTTCAGTGACCAGTATGAGAGATAGTGAGAGCGATGACACCAAATTTAACATACCTGCTCCCCACTTACACCTGAGACTTTGTCACATGACATTGTGGAGGGAAATTGCAAATTGGGCACAATCTGTCCATTTTCACTTAGGGGTTAGACATTGACAGCTGTGTGTTAAGTTATTTTAAGGGGATACAAAATTTATACTTTTATACAAGCTGTACACTGACTACCTTACATTGTATCAAGGTGTCATATCTTCGGTATTGTCCCATGAAAAGATAAAAAAACAATATTTACAAAAATTTGAGGGGTGTACTCACTTTTGTGAGGTGCTATATATCTGTATTGTTTTGCTGTGTCATTGTGAAGTTCTGGAAGGGGTTAACTGGGTTAAGTGAGAGGACAGTGCAGGTGGGCCAGCAGCCAGCCAGTGTGAAGATGAGATGCACAGTTATAAGGAAGAGTCTGTTAGCTTGTGTGTTCCCTCAGAGTGTCAGTGAGCGCAGTGGCAGTTTGAAGTTGTTCCAGCAGCAAAAAAAAAAAAAAAAAAAAGGGAATCTCTTTGCACTAACAGGCAGTGGGATAGGACAGGAGCTATTCCACCAGCTGCTGACTCACAGAACTATCTAGAGCAGTGCTTCTCAACTCCTGTCCTCAGGACCCACCAACAGGTCATGTTTTCAGGATCTCCCACAGAATGCACTGACAATAATTCAATCACCTGTGCAGCATAATGAAATCACCTGTGCAATGCTAAGGAAAGCCAGAAAACATGACTTGTTGTGGGGTCCTGAGGACTGGAGTTGAGAAACACTGATCTAGATAGAGGAAGAAGAAGAAGTAGTGCATAGTGAGATGATGACAGAATGGGAATGTGTCCTGAAGTAGATTTTCTAAGGGGGAGGTTTACCAAGTGGCTAAAAAGGGGCCATTAGGCATGAAATCTGGACCTGGAGATAAAGAGTCTAGACATTGACAGGCTGCTTAGTAAGAGGTCAAAAGAGAAATTGCCAGAGGGAACAATTGTATTGTACAGAAAAGTGCTGTGTCGAGTTGTCCTATATCAAGAAGTATAACGTCCTACAAGTGAAGTGATGTGAGTTAAGTCGACAAGAGTCCGAGAAGCTGCGAGTTTGTGCTCTCATTACAAACGTCGGTGTACCACTACTCCCATCATCTGGTACAGCTGTCTACATGTGTATAACCACATCATGCACTCCTAACAAGTACAATAAAATGTCATCCAGATAAATTATAACAAATTGTCCAATGCAATTTCAAAAAATGTTATTAACAAAACCAGCAGCGATTCTCCATCAGGCTAAATGAAAGACACACAGACACAACAGAGGGTAAGTACAGAAGGCCACTTACAAAACTCTAGAGCTACCCCTTGGTATTCACCAAGGCCTGTCATGAGGCAGGATGGTCTTGGCTGCAATGGACCCAGGTTACTCTGACAGGGAGATGCAAAACTCCAAACGCCAGTGGATGCACGAAAAGGACAAACAGAAGGCAAAACAAACACCACTATACCAAATTGTGGACCAGATGATAACTGAAAAACAAGCCAAAATCCAAGAACCAGAGAATGCAAGTCAAATGAGGAAAGAACAGGTATGGAAGCCAGGAAACAGAATGAATCACAGGCAAGGGGGAAGAGGAAAGGATGGGTTTTAAATAGCCTACTTCAGCTATGGATTGGACAGAGGTAAATGAGGGCTGATCCAAAGCCCGACTGAGGCGGGGCAGCAGAAGAGCAGACAGATGTAAAGGGGACACACCCTAACAGGTGTTTTAAGATCTCCTGATCTCTCTACTATGCCTGCCAGAACTTGGTGGGCTCATAAATTGGTAAAAATCCCAGACAGATTCAGTTTCTGGGTTCTTCATAGACTCAAAGAACCTCTTTATCTCTCTTCTTTATCTGAGCTCTTATTGGTCTTACTGATATGCAGTTTTCTTACATAAACATCATTATCTCTAACAAGATTAGATTTTATTTACAGACAAGCAGTTGTTTTCATTCAGCAAAGCTCTATAACACTTTTGTTTACTGAAGATTATATCTTTGTAGTTTCAGAGGAGCCTAATATGCTAATCATTGCTATAGAACCAATCACAGCCTTACAAAGGCAGACTGTAAAATTGTATGTGAGTCAGTGAAACAGCATGGTGAGAAAACCATTTTAAGAGCAGTAAGCTTGGGGCTTTAATCTTCTCTTCACAAGATACTAGGAGCTTGTTTAAGAGTCAGCACTGACAATATGGACTCTTAAACAGAAAAGGCAGAGTTCATTCAGCAGTTCCAATGGAAGAGACTCATTTGATTCTCTTCCTAGTGGAGTTACACCTAGCTAATCTGTCTGCAGTTTATATTCTTAAAACGAAAAACTTCCAAGCAGACTGCTTAAGTTGTGGCTGGACCGCTAAAGGCAAATGGTCTGATCCAAGATATCTTTCCCCAGGTCTCTTGGAGATGGGGAACTCCAGTGGTGGACCTGATGGCTACCAGATTAAACACAAACTCACAAAGATTCTGCTATCAATACTAAGAGCACCTGCCACTAGCAGTGGATACCATGACAATTCCATAAGACTTTCCACTAGCTTACATTTTTCCTCCCTGGAATATGATTAAAAATGTATTGACCAAAGCCCAGGAGGATCCAGACTTTTTTTCATAGCCCTAAGCCCATCCTGGCCTAAAAGAGCTTGGTTTTTACAACTGATGAAATTGAGCCAGGATCACTTCTTAATGCTACCACTCAGACAGGACTTGATGTTGCAAGGCAGCTAGCAGTATTCCAATCTACAGAGATTAAAGTCAGCAGCCTGGAAGTTGACAATCCCCACCTGATTGCCAAGGCTCCCATCCATATTGAGGCATCCCAGGTACACAGTGGTGTCACAGAACAGCCACAGCTTCCTTAGGATTTTCAGGCTGCACCTAAACAAGCAGAAGTAGGCATCATGTAATGGCCTGACATGCTTCAACCAAACCAGACAGGGTTTGAATCCATAGAGGTTGATAATATGCAGCAAAGTTTGCAACATCTATCAGAGGGACAAAATGACAACCTGAGCCAATCTAGCGGACCCTAATCTACTCTTGGGTGTAGTTTATATTCCTGGACTGGTATACCACGAGAGGGTATTTGTATATTCTTCCCCTGGTTCCCATACTACTGGAGTTTCTACAGCAAAGGTGTAAGGAAGGCCTCAGCCTTACCTGCCTCCTTTGGCATATGCTATACCACTCATCACCTGGTGATTCCCTTAATCTTCCTTTGGTTATCAGATGTTTAGAAAATAGTACCTTAAGCCCCTTAAAGACATCTTTTTATAGCATCTGGCCTGGAAAACATCCTTTCTTTGCTTGTTGTGACCTCTGTTTATCAAATTGGGGAACTTCAGGATTCAGGTTATAAGTAGAGATGGGCGAATTGATTCTAACGAAGTGGACTTCGTTTAGAATTTCAGGAAAACGTTGGTTCTGAACTAAGTCGAAGTTTGGGGTACTTCGGGTGAACGAAGTGTGCTTTTCATTGATAAAATGGCTGCGAGCACATGGCCCTTACATGGGGCAAAGAACTCTGGGAGGAAGAAGGGCATAGCCTGCATGACTTGTGCGAGATGAAGCCAATCAGAGACCGGCGGATTCTGTGACGTCACTGCACTATATAAGTCCGGGCCCCACGCTGGGAGCTCATAAACCCTACTCGCTGTACTGATCAGGGAAGGTGCTGCCGCGGCTGTTGTTACTGAAAACTGATTTTTATACAGCAATTTTTGGGGGGGTCTCAGCTTGTCTCAGAGACTGCTTTTTCTTAACGTTCTATTTCTGATTTTTTTTGGGTATTGGGGTCTGAAATCCGGTGTGCATCCACTGCAGCTGATATATACATTTAAATCTATCTGCTCACAGCACATTTGAAATATTTCCCAAAGGGGGGTCTAAGCCAGTTCCTGTTGTAATTTTATTTAAGAAACAGCGTTTTTACAATACAAATACCACTTCATTTTTGGCTGCTCAATTCTTTGGCCAATTTTAACCGGGGTTTTAAAAGGTTGTTTTTCAGCTGGGTTACTCCCAAAAAAACCAACATTTCCCGCCAAAAT
>JAODAL010045865.1:0-31514 GCA_025379985.1 Phyllomedusa bahiana | reverse complement strand
AACCTTTTCCAACCGATTGAACCGTGGCCCCATGCGGGGCGCATGGCCACCCCTCCCGGTGCAGCGCGGACCATTTTTCCTCCAATTGTCCGTCACCGGGTTCCGATTTGCGTTGGCGCGGAGAAAGCCACACATCGATTTCTTGCTGTATGACGCGGAGCAGTTGCTCCCCTGTGTGACTTCATTCGCCTAGGCAAGCCAGGTGTAGAACTGCGTGGAAACACGCTGTGCCCTACACATGTGGTATGATGGAGCAGTACTTGTGGGAGGCTGAGATGGTGGTGGTGGTGGTGGAGGAGGAGGAGGCGGACTTTGGGCGCAGGAGCAGCAGTTTGACAACGTGGGAGAAAGCGGCGTCTCCTGTCCAAGTTGTTGGTGTGCCTGGGCCGGAAGCACTTTTCACCCAGGGGGCCGTAAAGGACATGTACTGGCTCTGACCGTAGTTACAGCTCCAGATGTCCCGTTTGCCGTGCACCTTGGAACAAACCGATAAGCTTAAGGATTGGACCACCTTCTGTTCTACATATTTATGAAGTGCTGGTACTGCCTTTTTTGGAAAAGAAATTACGGCTTGGAACTGTCCATCTCGGCTCGGCACAAACCATTAGTTCTCTGAATGGTGCAGAGTCCACCATTTGGAAAGGGAGGGACTGCAGTACCAACAACTTGGACAGGAGCAATGGTCAGCTGCTGCACCTTAGGATGGTTGGACGCATACTGTTGTCTCTTTGCAATCGCCTCGCTGAACAAATCTGCTGGCGCCATGAGTAGCGAGGAGCAGGGCATCTGGACCGGGAAATGATGTCAAAGGAAACAGCCCCCTTTTTTGCAGAGGTGGTGGAGCTTGACTGGCTGCAAATGGCATGCGTTGCAATGGGTGCTGCTGTGCTGCTGTTGCTGCGGCGGCAGGAGGGGACCACCACATCTGAGCACGTTTCTCCCAGGCCACCGGAATGGTGACGCTGCATGTGTTGTCGCAGGGCTGGGGGTTTGCCAACGTTAGCTCCCTGGCCACGTTTCATTTCTGCTTACAGATTCTACATATAACCATATTCGGCTCCTCAGGTTTCTTAGCAAAGAACTGCCACATTTGCCGAGTATCGGATTTTACCCAACGCTCCTCACTGAGTGACTACTGCGCCGCTGCCTCGCGGGCCCCTGTGCTGCTACTTTCTTTGGCCCTGCGAAGCGGGTTTTTTACCCCGTGGCCGCTTGGCTCCCGACCTCACACTGCTGCTATCCTGCTGGACTCACGGCCACACGACCCACTTGCTGGCTGCGCCGCTGCCTGACGCGCAAGTGACGCCCTCTTCTCCTGACGATGATGAAGCCCTTGCCTCACCCGGCTCCCAAGTGGGCTACATCATCATCTATTTGTGTTTCATCGTCACTGCTGTCCTCATCACCGGTCTTGGTATGCAGAGGCTGCCCCCTCACAACAGGACCTCCCATGCCACTCTCAACATCTATACTTTCCCGCCTACTGCAAAAAAGCAGGAGATATTGGCCCCATTTCTTCGCTGCCAAGTAGCTGTGACTGCCCTCCTCAAATTGTTCATCCTCGCTATATAGTGGCGCTTAGCCCAGACCACATAATAAAATTCTGGCTGAGGGAAACCCGGATGGGACAGAGGCGGGTTTGAGGACAGATGAGGGCCGCTGACCCGCTCCCGGCCATGCCAACTAAGGGTTGCGTCTGACTTTTCCCACCGACTCTTGGCTGGGGTTGTCAGATGTATCTGGGAGGAAGTGGATGACCCAGTCAACCAATCAAGAACCCTTGGGTTGCTAGTCAGTACACGGCCGCTAGATGACAGCGGCAGTTGTGGCCTCAACGAGTGACCCTGTGAGACGTCCCCTTGCTGTGCTTCGACCTGGGCCTGGAATGTTTGTGCCTCTGCCACTCGCAGGTGAAGAGCCTGCCACCTCTCTGTCTGACATACTGTTTGTTTTTAAAATGTACGACATGTTTGATGAAAAATATTGTATATGATAAATACACACCCTGTATTTGACGCCAAATGAACCACTAAAAATCTTGGGTAACCCTTTGGATAAAATTGCTCTCCAAAAAATGGGCAGGAAAAATTTATTTGTATGTGCCGTTTAAAAACTCTGTGTATTTTACTGAATTAAAAGCACAAACAGGCTTAATTAAACCTCCCGGGTATGAATTATGCTACAGAATTTCTTCTATGGCAGTGAAAAACAAAGTTTTTTTTACTGAGTACAACTGCAGAACAACGCTTATTTTAAACCCCTGGATGTAAATTGCGCAAAAGAATTGAGCAAACCCCAAAACTACGAGCTTTGTAGCGTGTTACAATGGCGTTTTTTACGCTACACAACAAGAGATAAATTTTTAAGTAACCTTCGCTTGTGAATTATGCTACAGGGAAAATGTATATATTTTGTCGTTGAAAAAAGATGGTTTCTTGGGGTCAGCACACCAGCAAAAACAACGCTTAATTAACCCCTGGATGTAAATTGCGCCAAACAATTGGGCCACCCCAAACTAGTAGCTTTGTAGCGTGTTACAATTGCGTGTTTTCTACGCCACACAACAAGAGATAAAATTGTAATTAATCTTCGCATGTAAATTATGCTACAGGAAAAATGTATGTATTTTGGCGTTGAAAATGACGGTTTCTTGGGGTCAGCACACCCCGCCAAAACAACGCTTAATTAACCCCTGGATGTAAATTGCGCCAAACAATTGGGCCACCACAAACTAGTAGCTTTGTAGCGTGTTACAATTCATGGTTACCAATCCTCCCATTTTTGCCGGGTCACTCCCGCTAATGGGGGCCGTGTCCCGCCCCCCCGCTAGGGTGGCATAACCTCCCGCCTCTTTAGAGAGGCAGGAGGTTATCTGTATACAGAGGCATCGGGCAGCGTCTCTTGACGCTGCCCTAAAGCCTCTGTCCTGCGCCACCGCCGGCAATGTTCTCTGGAAGCTGCGAGGGCATTGCAGGGTGAAGGGGGCGGGGCTTAGTGGGACCCGCGAAGCTCCGTCCCCTTTCCCCGAGTTTGAAGACCTAGGATGCCAGCAGGACAGGTGAGTGCAGGGATGGCTGTGTGTGTGGGGAGGGCGATGGCTGATTGCCTGTGAGGGGAGGGGTGTGTGTGCAGTGACTGAGTGCTTGTGAGAGGAGGAGTGGGAACTAGGTTTTATTATTTTATTGTTACTAGCTATAGGGGCACTGCCTGGCTCATGGGGGCATCTGTCTGGATCATGGGGGCCTTGTGCCTGGATCCGGGGGGCCATCTGCCTGGTTCTTGGGGGCCATCTGTTTGGCTCATGGGGGCATCGTCCTGGCTCATGGGGGCATCGACCTGGATAAAGGGGGCATCTGCCTGGCATGGGGGCATCTGCCTGGATAAATGGGGCATCTGCCTGGCATGGGGGCATCTGCCTGGATAAAGGGGGCATCTACCTGGCATGGGGGCATGTGCCTGGCTCATGGGGGCATCTACCTGGATAAAGGGAGCATCTGCCTGGCAGGGGGGCATCTGCCTGGATAAAGGGGGCATCTGCCTGGCATGGGGGCATCTGCCCGGATCATGGGGGCATCTTCCTGGATAAAGGGGGCATCTGCCTGGCATGGGGGCATCTGCCTGGATAAAGGGTGCATCTGCCTGGCATGGGGGCATCTGCCTGGATAAAGGGGGCATCTGCCTGGCATGGGGGCATCTGCCTGGATAAAGGAGGCATCTGCCTTGCATGGGGGCATCTGCCTGGCTCCTGGGGGCATCTACCTGGAAAAAGGGGGCATCTGCCTGGCATGGGGGCATCTGCCTGGATAAAGGGGGCATCTGCCTGGCATAGGGGCATCTGCCTGGCTCATAGGGGCATCTGCCTGGCATGGGGGCATCTGCCTGGATAAAGGGGGCATCTGCCTGGCATGGGGGCATCTACCTGGATAAAGGGGGCATCTGCCTGGATAAAGGGGGCATCTGCCTGGCTCATGGGGGCATCTGCCAGGCATGGGGGCATCTACCTGGATAAAGGTGGCATCTGCCTGGCTCATGGGGGCATCTGCATGGCTCATGGGGACATCTACCTGGATAAAGGGGGCATCCGCCTAGCTATTGGGGGAACTACCTGGCTGTAAGGAGCATCTAAGTGGCTATTGGGGGCACTACCTGGCTACTGGGGACACTACCTTGCTAATGGAGGCACGACCTGGCTAATGGAGGCACTACCTGGATGTAAGGGGCACTAGCTGGATGTAAGGGGCACTACCTGGCTATTGGGGACAGCTACCTGGCTAGAAGGGGGCATTAACCTGACTACAGGAGGATACTACCTGGTTACAGGGTTCAAATAGGCCACCGAGATACCTACCTATTGGGGCACTGTTTGGCGGTATCTCCCAGCTCTTCTGGATGCTGAATAGGCTATCCAACGTCCAAGAAAGCTGGGTGACGGCAAAACCCTAATTTAGCTTTCTTCCAGAGCCATTACACAGTTAGGTGGAGTAGGGTGTGGCTTTTTCGAAGGGGGCGTGGCTTACATGCAAGATGGGTGTGGATATGCAAATCTCCTGCTTTTTTTACTTTCAAAAGTTGCCATGTATGTTACAATTGCGTGTTTTCTACGCCACACAACAAGAGATAAAATTGTAATTAACCTTCGCTTGTGAATTATGCTACAGGAAAAATGTATGTATTTTGGCATTGAAAATGACGGTTTCTTGGGGTCAGCACACCAGCAAAACAACGCTTAAATAACCCCTGGATGTAAATTGCGCCAAACAATTGGGCCACCACAAACTAGTAGCTTTGTAGCGTGTTACAATTGCGTGTTTTCTACGCCACACAACAAGAGATAAAATTGTAATTAACCTTCGCTTGTGAATTATGCTACAGGAAAAATGTATATATTTTGTCGTTGAAAATGACGGTTTCTTGGGGTCAGCACACCAGCAAAACAACGCTTAATTAACCCCTGGATGTAAATTGCGCCAAACAATTGGGCCACCACAAACTAGTAGCTTTGTAGCGTGTTACAATTGCGTGTTTTCTACGCCACACAACAAGAGATAAAATTGTAATTAACCTTCGCTTGTGAATTATGCTACAGGAAAAATGTATACATTTTGGCGTTGAAAATGACGGTTTCTTGGGGTCAGCACACCAGCAAAACAACGCTTAATTAACCCCTGGATGTAAATTGCGCCAAACAATTGGGCCACCACAAACTAGTAGCTTTGTAGCGTGTTACAATTGCGTGTTTTCTACGCCACACAACAAGAGATAAAATTGTAATTAACCTTCGCTTGTGAATTATGCTACAGGAAAAATGTATATATTTTGGCGTTGAAAATGACGGTTTCTTGGGGTCAGCACACAGCAAACAACGCTTATTAACCCCTGGATGTAAATTGCGCAATAGAATTGAGCAGCCAAAAATGAAGTGGTATTTGTATTGTAAAAACGCTGTTTCTTTAAATGAATACAACAGGAACTGGCTTAGATCCCACTTGGATATTGAATGTATATGCAGCTGCAGTGGATGCACACTGGATTTCAGATCCAATACCCCAAAAAATCAGAAATAGAACATTAAGAGAACAGTCTCTGAGACAAGCTGAGACACCCCACAAAAATCGCTGTATAAAAATCAGTTCTTCAGTGAAAGCTATCACAATCAGCCGCGGCAGCACCTTCCCTGATCAGTACAGTGAGAGGAGTGTGAGCTCCCGGCGTCGCGCCTGGACTTATATAGTGCGGTGATGTCACAGAATCCCGCCGGTCTCTGATTGGCTTCATCTCTGCACATGTCATGCAGGCTATGCCCTTCTTCCTCCCAGAGTGCTTTGCCCCATGTAGCGCCATGTGCTCGAAGCCATTTTATCAATCAAAAGCACACTTCGTTCACCCGAAGTACCCCAAACTTCGACTTCGTTCAGAACCAAAGTTTTCCTGAAATTCTAAACGAATTCCACTTCGTTAGAATCGATTCGCCCATCTCTATTTGAGACCATTAATTATTAGTTGAATTTTTTTAGGCCAGAATTTTGGTGTGTTTTTTGGTGTAATTTTTGGCCTCTTCCAAGCAAAGTCACATCCACTTTCCATTAAACCATTCCCCCATACCGCGCCAAAAATGCTCCACTTTGTGTTGCATTTTGACATTTTTCAACCACAATAGCAAAGTGAAATGAGAACGCCAAAATTAGTTTTTAAAACAAGAAAATACGATCTAGAATAATAGCACCTGAGAAATTTTATGTGCAAGATGGTCAGTAACAAATATAGAAAGTCTCTGAAACATGTCTGGGAGATAAATGGATCCTTAGGACTGAAAGTGGCAGTTGCCTGAACAGCCACTGGATTGAGAATGGATTGAGCTATGTACCGTAAAATCCTGAATGACAACCTCCTTCCCTCCGCCAGGACATTAAAATGGGTCGTGGTTAGGTCTTCCAGTAAGACAATGACCCAAAACATACAGCCAAGGCAACAAAGGAGTGGCTCAAAAAGAAGCACATTAAGGTCATGGAGTGGCCTACCCAGTCTCCAGACCTTATAGGGGTTGTATCATTTCATTAAATGGTCTTCAGAATAAGGGGACCGTGAAAACAAGCAACTTTGCAATTGGATGTCATTAGTAAAGCTGTCTTGTCTTCACAGGTTCGCTTCGTTTTCTGTAAACACTGTTCCCCAGTGCCGGTCGGATGCCACCTTCTTTCATTTCATTGTCTGACGGCTCTACTAATTTACATTCTGTCTGGCCCCAGGTTGTATTCACAGGAGCGCGCATTCCTGCCTCTCTCACTCAGAATAAGGGGGCAGCAACAATTTAACTCTATACAAAACTATCTCCTTAGTGACACTGCAGCTGCTTCTACAATCAGAAAACAGCAGAATTGTGCCTCGGTGCCTAATGCTCCGGCGTGTAAGGGGCCGGCAACAATTTCAATCTATACAGCTAGCAGCTCCTCAGTGACACCGAAGCTGCTTCTAAAATCAGAACACAGCAGAATTGTGCCTCGGTGCCTTGTGTAAACATAAAAGGGAGACGTATATGTGCTCTGAATGAGTTCAGAGAAGACTGGATTCAACTGTTACAAACCTCCAGCTGTGAGAGGAGAAGAGATCAGTGCTCTGAGTTCATAGAAGGCTGTCTGGACTGAATGCAGGGCTGTGGTATGTAAACAACTCTTACAAAATAAGACTGCATAGGGAGAGAACAGTGACAAGTGGACTCAGAGAGGGGGGAACACACTGACTTGGGAGCGAGCATGAACAGTGAAGGGGGGATGATGCCATCCCCATTCAGTTAAGAAATACCCAGCTGGGAGGGGAAGAAGCGCCCCTGTATTTCAGGAACTGAGAGAATCAAACTTCAAGTAAACAGCCGAACTGATGAAGCCATACATCCCCTTTAATCCCAAAGAAAACGTATGGACCACAGCGTGCTTGCCTGCTGCGGACTCCATATCACCGGTAATTCTGGACCATACGTGTGAAGAGTAGTGCCATCCAGATGCACAGCCAAACAAGGTGAGTGTGGATTTGTAATTTATAATATGCTCCCTTGTCCATAAAGCAATACCATACTAGGAAGTGCCTGTGCATCTGTTCTTTGGTTTTCCCTTTATTACAAGGTAACACCCATCTTTCAGTAAATAAGCAAACATCTGGTGAACAGTGTGCAGAAAGTGTCTTAAGCCTATTATATATGTGTCCGGGACATACTGCCCCAAAAATATACCACTTTTGGCGCATTTTAAGACACTTTTCATTGGTCACACCTTCAAACCTTTGCATGGTCAAAGAGGGTCATAGTTCTTACAAAGAAATATATATTTTTTCTAGTATTTTTATATGCTTTAATAGTTTTTATTTACAAATTAGCACAAAATAATTTAAAAATAGTCATTTTAAGGGTCCAAATTGCTGCAAATCATTAAATGAATTATAAATTGTAGCCTATAAGGCAGGTCAGAACCAAGGAGGTGTTTTTGGGGTCATATAGTAAGTTTATTAATGCAGGTCAAAAAGAGGGACTTTTAAGGTGTAATGAGAGACAGGGAGATTTGGCTGAAAAATAGGGGCTGTCCCTAAAAAAGGGGAATGCTTGGGAGCTATGGTCCCTTAGTAAATTAGGGCCACTATATTTACATATCTTTTAAATTAAAGGTGGTGCTAGATACTATGCACCTAATTTGCTATCGCTATCTAAAAGTTAGACAGTGTAAATATAGACCGACAGTCTAAAAATGCATTAGACTTATCATGGTGTCTCATGCTGTTTTATAAATTTGGTGCATCTTTAGACTTGTCTGACTTTTGAGACCATTAAGGAAAAAACATCAAAAGTCTGTTTCATCACAAATTCAAGATGAAGCAGAGACGTAACCAGCAGACAAGCAGAGGTCAAAACGAGGCAGGTGACAACACAGGACTCTCAGGAATGCAGTGGGCTTGAGCCTTAGTTCAGTAGTACACACACAAATACTCAGTAGTTAGGTATATAGGCCCACTTTAGGTAGGTATAGTGACCCTCTGTAGGTAGGTATATATGACCCCTGTAGGTAGATAGATAGGTATATAGGCCACTGTAGGTAGATGGGTAGGTAGGCATCCCCCTGTAGATAGACAGGTATATGTGACCTTTTTAGTTAGATAGGCAGGTATAGCATACCCTTTAGAGAGGTAGGTACATATGTCCCCTGCAGGTACATAGGTAGGTATACAGCCCCCTGTAGGTAGTTAGGTATATATGTCCACTCTAGGTAGATAGGTAGGTATACAGCCCCATGTAGGTATATAGCTCCCTGTAGACATATTATACAGCCCCCTGTAGATAGGAAGGGATATATGCCCACTGTAGATTGACAGGTAAGTATAAAGTATCACTTAGGTATACCGACCCCTGTAGATAGGTAGTTATATATGCCCTCTGTAGGTAGACAGGTAGGTATACAGCCTCCTGTAGATAGATATATGCCCTTAGGGCCGTCTCTTCCATTGGGCCAGGTAGGCCATTGCCCGGGGGCCCCACGATCTCAGGGGGCCCTCCCGGGCAGCCGCCTACCCTGTCCAGTGGAGCGACAGCCAGGCTCTGCCCGGGGGCAGCCGGGATTCGGGCTGCAGCGCCGGCTCGGAGCGTCGCCGGGGGAGGCTGGGGTTTCCCCCTGGCGGGCCCCGAGTACCGGCGCCGGTCTGTGGCCCCTCATCTCATGGCTGCACGGCCGGGTCACAGACCCAGCCATGTAGCCATCACGGCCGCCGCCTGCACAGCGTGGTGCAGGCAGCGGCAGAGGCTGAACATCTGGGATCTTCTGATCCCGTCTGTTCAGCTCCCAGGAGGCTGTGGGGCAGGCGCGCGATGTGATGACGTCATCGCGCGCCTGCTCAGCGGCCCCGCACTTTGCTGTGAGCGGCCACCGGCTCCGGACGTGGAGAAGAGCAAGGAAATCAGGTAAGTAAGATTTTTATTTATTTATTTTTAAACTACTGGCCCTGCCTAACAATATACTGCCCTGCCAGTGCCACCTATATACTGCCCTGCCAGTGCCCATATACTGCCCTGCCAGTGCCACCTATATACTGCCCTGCCAGTGCCCATATACTACCCTGCCAGTGCCACCTATATACTGCCCTGCCAGTGCCACCTATATACTGCCCTGTCTACCACCTATATACGGCCCTGCCTGCTCATATACTGCCCTGCCAGGGCCACCTATATACTGCCCTGCCTGCTACCTATATACTGCCCTGCCAGTGCCACCTATATACTGCCCTGCCTGCTACCTATATACTGCCCTGCCTGCCACCTATATACTGCCCTGTCTGCTACCTATATACTGCCCTGCCTAACAATATACTGCCCTGCCTGGCTATATACTGCCCTGCCTACCACCAATATACTGCCCTGACTGCCACCTATATACTGCCCTGCCTGCCACCTATATACTGCCCTGCCTGCTACCTATATACTGCCCTGCCTGCCCTAATTACTGGCCCTGCCTGGCTATATACTGGCCCTGCCTGCCCTAATTACTGGCCCTATCTATATGGGGATAATACAGGAGGGGCCTACAATCTATGGCGGAGATATTACAGGGGGCCTACACTCTACAGGGGGGGCTATAAACCTACCTACAGGGGTTAGCATATTTACCTACAGTGGGTCTGTATACCTACCTACTTAATATGGGCAGCATTACTACCTATTTACTAGATGTGGGGCGCCCATAACAGAGGTGGGAATCGGTAGCGAAGTGCTGATAAAGTGAGGATTCTAAGATGTTTTTTCGTTACATTCTGCAGGGATGAGCTGCGGCTGGGACAAGTCGTCATGTCGGTCTGGACGGAAAGAGAGGAAAAGGGAAAAAGAACGATTCAGAGAACAACTGATCAGACAGGACGTCTCCGGTGAGTCCCTGGTGTCAGAGGTTATTTTGCTACTATATTCGATTAGTGCTGTGGCCTCTGACATGTAATGGTGACCGGAGCTGGTAATATTTATATTTTTTTCTTTGAGTAGTGTTTTTTTTTTTTGGGGGGGGGCCCAGTGGCCCATAGTGCTGTTAAGACGGCCCTGTCTGCCCGCTGGAGGTAGGTTTAATGTCCGCTGTACATCGGTGGGTATCCAGGCTCCGGTCGGTAGTCTGCCGCTGGAGCTGGATAGGTATATATGCCGTCTGTAGATAGGTGGTATACAGCCCCATGTAGATATATAGCTTACTGTAGATAGGAAAGTATACAGCCCCCTGTAGATAGGTAGGTATATATTTCCCCTGTGGGGACATATATAGCCTTCTGTAGGTACATATCACCCTGTAGATAGGTAGGTATACAGCCCTCTGTAGATAGGTAGGTAAACAGCCCCCTGTAGATAGATAGATATATATGCCGCATTTTGGTAGGTATATAAATAGATATATAGACCTCTGACTGATTAGAAAAAATAAACTCGCCTCTCCCCATTCCCCCGCCATGCAGCTACCTCCAGGAACTAGTGTCCGGCATGAACGGCATGACATCATTATTCTGCCTAGACCAGAATGTTGTTCCTGGTATCTTCAGATGGATGCAGTGGAACAGAAGGCATCAGCTTTCAAGGGGCTGGGGAGAAAGTACAGTGTATGAGTCTGTCTGCTGTATAGAGAATCCACTGTTGTAATGTTATTATTTGAGTACATTTGTGAGACGCTCTCTTCTTCCTCAATCTCTGCTCACCTCCCTCCCTCTCACCCCTGCAGCTTTCATGACTCAGCATGATTTGTTTATATTCTCCCCTGAGCTGATAAGGAGGTAAGGAACTCACAAAACCCCTTTAATGAGGCCTATTGGTGCCAGTAGAGGTAGGTAATGAGTGTGCGTAATGTTCCTCAGCGAAAAAAACACAGGCCAGGGAGATGAAGAGAATAGGAAGCTAAGGCAAAGCTGAACTGAGATAGTATCGTTATCTTCTTGTAAATGTTCTATGACTAGCTATGTTTAAGAAGTAGTGACAGTAATGACTTTTGCACTTCATTTGGAAATTGAAACCAAGATTTGCTGTGACACTGTATGTTAAAAAGAGTTAAGTTATCCTAAACAGTTGGTTTATTATTGTCTATTATTGTCTTTGTTAAAGGGGAACTATCCAGGAACAAGAGAGAGAGAGAGTTCCACCATCATATATTTATTTGACTGACAAAACATAAAAGGGACATGTATGAACGGGGCTGCGCCAGAAGTCTGCCGTCTATTCAGCCCGAGATCTAGCGCAGCCCCGTTTTTTGCAATTGTAAAATGGCCGCACTCTGATATTAGGTGCATTACAGAGTGCCCATGGCACTTTGTAATGTGCCTGAGATTGGGGGGCATGCTGGAGGTGTGTCGCACTAGATTCATACGAAGCTACAGATTTATAGCTTCAGTATGGCAAATCCATGCACATTACTGCTGGAACAAGTAAACCACTTTCAAAGTGGTTTACCTGAACCAGAATTGTCGTTTTTGCGCTAGAATGTGCCTGATTTATGACCTGCAATAGACTGAGTTCATAGATACAGGTGCATTCTACACTATTATTATGCGCATAAAAATTGCCGTCTAAGTGCCAAAAATCATACATGTCGCCCAAAATATTTACTAATGGAAAAAAGTGTTTGAATAGCAGTTTGCATAAATATTTCAACACAGTAGGCCTTGACTTATATTGGGTAAATCTTAGCCCTGCTCATAATTTTTTAATTTTTTAAAAGTAATTCAGCATTCTGTGATCATGTCCAGACATGTCCTTCAGGTTTATAAATAAGGCCTGGAAACATCTTGTTTGTGCCATCATTTTCCAATGTTTTTTTTTTAATTACTCTCTCTAAATATTCATAAGGTGACAAAATTCATATTTTAGCTGCTTTACTAATTTTCGATTCTACCATTTCCCTTTCCTGACACGTATGGTGGTTGTAAAGATTATAGATTCACGTATAGTAATTTGTGCCAAGACGATTCATTATTTAACCTTGAGACAACTATTCCATCAAAAGACTCCAATTATTTACTTTTCCTCTAGAGATTATTCTACTTTATGAATGCCTTTATCCAGTTAATTCACACAACAATCTTCTAAATCCTATGCAGCTCTTCTTGAAATATTTTACAAATTAAGATAAAGACATTTGTTCTAGATGTGTCATTTTCTTCTAACCCACTAAAAAGGTATTTTAATTACATATCGGACCTTTCTCTGATAAAAAAAATAATTCTGCTAAAATTCTCAAATGATTTCTCTGTACAGAAGATTTAAAGGGAATATGTCGCCAATTTTTATTTTTTTTTACTTATTAAATCAAGACCCTGATCCATATGCTTTTCCTGTCAGTCGTTTTTATTTCCTGATTGTAGATTTCTCTATTCGGCCATCTATATATGATTTGGGGGAAGACATTCTTGCTTGCACTGCTTTAACAGCAGTCAGAGAGATACTTTACAGCAGCTTCATGCCCATAGGATTCTTAAGACAGTTTCTGTCCCATAGTAGTCTATAGGATAGTTTTCACTGTGAAGGGAGGGGAGAGGGGGAGCTGTGACATCTCCTCTCGTGACTGGTGGATTCTGTGTTATCTGTACACAGTGGTGTAGGGAGGAAGGGATGCCTCCATTTTGGTTTCTTGCACCCCGCCCACCTCCACAGGCTGTTATATCAGTGCAGTATGCTTGCCAGGTTGATGTTTTTTTATTTTTTTCTCTCTGGATAATGAAGGTCGGTTGACCCAATGAGAAGTCTGAATTTGGCTCTTTTGAGAGGTAAAGATAGCGTAGCACCACCCGCCTTGAGATCACGTTGTAAGCTGTAGGTGGCTTAAACATTTTTTTGATCAAAACATGTGAACTAAGAATCTCAAAGTTTTTATCTGCACACAGTGGTGTCTACTTTCAGCTTGACCCTGCTTTTACTGATAATGAGCACACTACTGAAAAGCTCTCTAAACAGAGCAGGAAGTGTCACACGATTATTAGGCTTAGAGGCCAAAGTGAAAACTACAGGACTTAAGAATTATTAAAAAAAATATTGAAAGTGATCTGGAAAATTTAAAAAAAAACATAACCAAAAATTCTTACAAAATGTGTTTAACATAAAAATGTGAGTTAAACAATAAGTCATATTTTGATGACACATTCCCTTTAAGTTTCCGTCAAGAATACACCCAGACATTAAGTTTATTAAAGGAGTTGTCTCCCTTCAGAGTTTCAGAGAATGCATGAATGAAATACTGTCACTTCCTGGTTCAGACTGACTCATTTGCATAAGCTCCATGCTTGTACAGCTCTATGCCCTGCTGTGTGCTTTCAGATGCTAATTAGATCTGATTAGCTTCTCAACTACTAACAGGACTTCTTATCTGATCCCCAAAACAAAAGCCCTAATTACAGTTCTGTTTATTTTACATAAATCAAGCTTTTTACTGCTGAGCAGCACAGGACACTGCCACTACCTGTGTGATGACATCACTCACTGTTATCTCATTAAACAAACAGCAGGGGGAGAATTTTTTACAGGTTGGTTACTGAGGGAACTGAAATAGCCAGGGAGGTCATAAATTCACTTGTATCTCCTTAAGGAAAATAGAGGAACAAAGCAATATATTTTGAAAATGTCTTTATTTTGTGTTCCTTACAATTTGAAAGCTATTCATTGTAGCGAGACAACCCCTTTAAGTAACTCTACATCGCTGTTTACCAGAATCTATGTAATATTTATCAGCAATTAGTCCTAGAGCAGTGAGAGGGATTCATAATTATACACAGTCGAGTGATATTATTATGAACATTTTCTACCTTCAATGCTAGCAGCATGTAGTTCATGAAGGAAGTCACGTGTGGTGAACTGGCTTGGTGGGTATACAGTTGGTAAGGAAAGTATTCAGACCCCTTTACATTTTTCACTCTTTCATTGCAGCCATTTGGTAAGATCAAAAAAGTTCATTTTTTTTGCTCATTAATGTACACCCCCCCATCCTGAAAGGAAAAAAACAGAAATGTAGATATTTTTGCACATTTATTAAACAAGATAAACTGAAATATCACATGGTCATAAGTATTCAGACCCTTTGTTCAGTATTGAGTAGAAGCACCCTTTTGAGCTAGTACAGCCATAAGTCTTCTTGGGAATGATGCAACAAGTTTTTCACACTTGGATTTGGGGATCCTCTGCCATTCTTCCTTGCAGATACTCTCCAGTTCCCTCAGGTTGGATGGGGAACGTTGGTGGACAGCCATTTTCAAGTCTCTAAAGAGATGCTCAATTGGGTTTAGGTCAGGGCTCTGGCTGGGCCAGTCAAGAATGGGCACAGAGTTGTTCTGAAGCCACTTCTTTGTTATTTTAGCTGTGTGCTTAGGGTCCTTGTCTTGTTGGAAGATAAACTTTCGGCCCAGTCTGAGGTCCTGAGCACTCTGGAAGAGGTTTTCATTCAGGATAGCTCTGTGCTTGGTGATATTTATGTTTCCTTCAATTGCAACCAGTCGTTCTGTCCCTGCAGCTGAAAAACACCCCCATAGCATGATGCTGTCACCACCATGTTTCACTGTTGGGTAGGTGATGACCAGTGCCTGGTTTTCTCCACACATACTGCTTACAAATACAATTAACAACAAAAAGTTCAATCTTTGTCTCCTCAGACCAGAGAATCTTATTTCTCATAGTCTGGGAGTCCTTCATGTGTTTTTTTTGCAAACTGTGTGCAGGCTTTCAGATGTCTTGCACTGAGGAGAGACTTCTGTCTGCCATAAAGCCCCAACCTTTGGAGGGCTGCAGTGATAGTTGACTTTGTGGAACTTTCTCCCATCTCCCTACTGCATCTCTGGAGCTCAGTCACAGTGATCTTGGTGTTCTTCTTTACCTCTTCCCCCAAGGCTCTTCTCCCCGATTGTTAGTTTGGCTGGGGCCAGGTCGAGGAAGCGTTGTGGCGCCCCAAATTTCATAATTTTAGGGTTATGGAGGCCACTGGCTCTTAAGAACCTTTAGTGCTGCAAAAAATTCTTTTGAAACCTTGGGAATCTCGCCTTGCCAATTCTGTTCTGAGCTCCTTGGGCAGTTCTTTAGACCTCTGTTTTCCATGTCTTAAATGCACTGGGCTGTGAGGTCTTTAGGGGCTTTTGGTGCTTTCCAAATCAAGTTCAATCAGTTTAATTAAACCCGCTGGATCCAAAAGGGTTTAGAACCATTCAGGAGGATTAGAGGAAAGGGAAAGCATGGATTAAAATAAGTGAGTGTCAAGCAAAATGGTTCATAATTAGACATGGCAAAAAATTCTAAAAAATTTTGGGTTCGCCAGATTCGCAAAATTTTTCCGGAAAAGAACGTTTGCCCCAATTTATTGGGGCAGTCGCAAAAAAAAGAGCTATTTCAGGTGTGGGAGCCTGTGGGGTGTTGTAAGCATTGGGGCCCAGCTCAAATATGCTAGGGGCGGGGGGGGTTTGGTTTTGTACAATGCTGTGTTTTGTATGACACGAGATGACAGGGCCGCTTAAAAAACGCGTCACACTTATTTCTCTGGGCAGTTACGGGGGCAAAATGACAAAAAAACTAAAGTAGGAACAAGCCTGAGAAAATAATGTCAGCGCCGCAAAGAATGGGGGGGGGCCAAGATCCTATTAATCATAATAATAAAATAATAATTCTTTATTTATTAGAGCCAACATATTCCACAGAAATTTAAAATTTAGGGGAAAAATAAGCACAGAAAAACCAGACTTTTAATTTTTAAAAAAAAGCTACTTACAAATGGACACGAGGTGTGGGGTCCTGCTCGAAGGCTTAAAAATTTAGTGTTGAGCGATTATTATCGAAAAAGTTGAAATCGGCATTTTTTAAAATCACGCGAAAATTTAGGAAAAAAAATTGTGATAATCTATTAATCTGGCCTTTTCGGCATTTCCCTGTTTTTTGGGGGCCGCAAATCACTTAGGAAAAAAAAGGCAGGGGGGGAGCTGTGTGTGCGAGTCATGAGGGGGATGTGATGGGCGTTTGGTTTGGAAAATCACTTTACCTCGTTTTACATAGAACACCCTTCCTGTTCATGATATGTGTGTCAGTTTTCCCAAAGGAGTGGGCGTGGCTCGTCTTGTGAAACAGCTCTGCAAATTTTCTATTTGTTACAGAGAAGCATTTTTTTTAGCTGTGAACTTATAAAATTAGGTAGATCAGAGATTGCAGATTTTAGGTAGTTAGGCTGAGAATTTTAAAGGAGCTTCTACCGTTGTAAAGTCACGGGGGAAGGGGGGGGGAGGGTCCGCGGGCAAACAGCAACTTTTTAAAAGGAAAAGGTATTTGCACCTGGACTTAGTGTAGACATTGCATTCAATACATTGTTTTTAACAGTTTTCTGTTGAAATATTTCTTGGATTTTGGGAGCCTGAACTTATTTTGGGATACAGTTCTTTTCTAGTAATGCAGGTCTTTTTGTTAGGTGCAAAAAACTCCATTTTATTTCAGTATACATTTCAGAAAGGTTTTTTTCATTTTTGGTCAGTCAAGCTTTTTTGATAGGGGGTACTTGACTAAATTTGAATAAAAGAAATTTTTGTAGTCCACAGGTTGTATTGATAGGTGCCAAAATCCCCTTTTATTATCCGAACATTTAGATACTGTTTTTTTCACTTTTGGCATTTAAATTTTTTTGATAGGGGTACCTTGCACTTAAATTTGAACAGAATTTTTGTAGTCCCACAGGTGTATTGATGGGTGCCAAAAAAAAAAAAAAACCCTTTTTTATCCGTTCTTTAAATTTTTTTTTTTTTTGATTCGTGTTTTTTTCATTTGGGGGCAGGCCAGCTTTGTTCTAGAGCCCCCCTTGCAGTTAAATTTGAATCCAGAAATTTTTTGTATAAACCACGGGTGTTCGTAGGTGCCAAAAAAAAAAAAAAAAAATTTTTATTATCCTTTATACTTTTTAAAATAGGGTTTTTTTTTCACTTTTGGTCGTCAAGTTTTGTTATGAGGTCCCTTGCATTTAAAATTTTGAATCAGCAATTTTGTAGTCCCCAAAGGGTGCATTGATGGGTCCCAAAAAATCCCTTTTTTTATCCTATACATTTCAGATACGTTTTTTTTTCATTGGGCGCAGGCCGCTTTTTTCAAGGCCCCCCCTTGCAGTTAAATTTGAATACAGCAATTTTTGTAGTCCCCCACGGGTTTATTGATAGGTCCCAAAAATACCTTTTATTATGTTACATTTAAAATTGGTGTTTTTTTATTTTGGTCAGTCAAGCTTTTTTGATGGGGTACCTTTGCATTTAAAATTTTGAACCACAATTTTGTAGTCACCACGGGTATTGTAGGTCCCAAAAAATACCTTTTATTACCCGTATACATTTCAGATAGGTGTTTTTTTAATTTTGGTCAGTCAAGCTTTTTTGATAGAGGAAACCTTGCATTAATTTGAACCCACAATTTTGTATACCCGGGTGTATTGATAGGTGCCAAAAATCCTTTTATTATCCGTATACTTTCAATACGGGGTTTTTTACTTGGGCGCAGGCCAGCTTTGTTCTAGACCCACCTTGCAGTTAAATTTGAATCCAGCAATTTTGTAGTCACCACGGTTTATTAAGGTCCCAAAAAATACCTTTATTATCCGTAAATTTCAAATAGGTGTTTTTTTTCCTTTTGGCAGTAAAGTTTGTTGATGGGGTACCTTGCACTTAAATTTGAACCCAGCAATTTTGTAGTCAAAGGTATATTGATAGGTCCCAAAAAAATCTTTTTATTACTGTAAATATTTCAGAAAGTGTTTTTTTTCCTTTTGGGTAGTCAAGCTTTTTTGATAGAGGTACCTTGCATTTAAAATTTGAACCCAGAATTTTTGTAGTCACCACAGGTGATTGATGGGTGCCAAATACTTTTTTTATCCGAAACTTTTCAAAAGGGTTTTTTTTTTTCACTTTGGGGCAGTAAAGTTTTGTTGAAGAGGTACCTTGCACTTAAATTTGAACCCAGCTTTTTTTGTAGTCACCAAGGTGTATTGATAGGTGCCAAAAATTTCCCTTTTATTTCCTATACATTTCGATAGTTTTTTTTAAATTGGGCGCGGCCAGCTTTGTTCTAGAGCCCCCCTTGTTTAAATTTGAAACCAGCAATTTTGTAGTCACCACGGTTATTGTGGGTGCCAAAAACCCCCTTTTATTATCCGTATACATTTAAAATAGGGTTTTTTTTTTTTTTTGGTCAGTCAAGCTTTTTGATAGGGTCCCTTGCCTTAAAATTTGAATCCAGCTTTTTGTATCACCACAGGTATATTGATGGGTGCCAAAAAACGGGTTTTTTATCGTACATATTTCGATACGTGTTTTTTTCACTTTTGGTCAGTAAAGCTTTGTTGATAGAGGTCCCTTGCCTTAAATTTGAATCCCCAATTTTGTAGTCCCCCAAGGGTATTGATGGGGCCCAAAAATACCTTTTATTACCCGAAAACATTTCAGATAGGGTTTTTTTTCAGGGGGCCGGCCAGCTTTGTTCATGACCCCATTGCATTTAAAATTTGAATCCCAGCAATTTTTAGTCCCCACAGGTGTATTGATGGGTCCCAAAAATTTTCCTTTTATTTCCTATACATTTAAAATGGTGTTTTTTTTTCATTTTTGGTCAGTCAAGCTTTTTTTGATAGGGGTACCTTGCACTTAAATTTAAATCCAGAAATTTTTTGAGTCACCCAGGATTTTGATGGGTCCCAAAAATATGTTTATTATCTGTACATATTAAGATACGTTTTTTTTTTTCCTTTTGGTCAGTCAAGCTTTGTTGAAGAGGAAATTGCACTTAAATTTGAATCCAGCAATTTTGTAGTCCCCACAGGTGTATTATGGTCCCAAAAATCCCTTTTTTACCTTTATACAAAAAGTACGTTTTTTTTTTTCACTTTGGCGCAGGCCTTTTTGTTCATAGAGCCCCCTTTTGCATTAAATTTGAATCAGCAATTTTGTAGTACCAAGGTGTATCGATATCCCAAAAAATAAATTTTTATTATCCGTATACATTTAAATACGTTTTTTTTCACTTTTGGTCAGTCAGCTTTTTTGATAGAGGTACCTTGCAGTTAAATTTTTGAACCCAGCAATTTTGTAGTCCCTAAGGTGCATTGAAGGGTGCCAAAATACTTTTTTATCCGTATACATTTCAGAATGTTTTTTTCACTTGGGCCAGGCCACTTTTTTAAGAGCCCCCTTGCGGGAAAATTTGAATACAGCATTTTGTTCACCCAGGTGTATTGATAGGTGCCAAAAAATACCTTTTATTATCCGTATACATTTCAAATAGGGTTTTTTTCACTTTTGGTCGTAAAGCTTTGTTGATAGGGGTACCTTGCATTTAAAATTTTAATCCAGCAATTTTGTAGTCACCACGGGTGATTGATAGGTCCCAAAAAATACCTTTTATTATCCGTATACATTTAAAAATTTGGTGTTTTTTTTTCACTTTTGGTCAGTCAAGCTTTTTTTGATAGAGGTAACTTGCACTTAATTTGAATCCAGCAATTTTGTAGTCCCCACAGGTATATTGATGGGTGCCAAAATACTGTTTATTATCTGTACATATTTCGTACGTGTTTTTTTTTACTTTTGGCAGTAACTTTGTTGTAGAGGCCCTTGCAGTTTAAATTTGAATCCAGCAATTTTGTAGTACCATGGGTGTATTGATAGGTGCCAAAAATACCTTTTTTTATCTGTAAAATTTTAGAACTGTTTTTTTTTTACTTTTGGTCAGTAAGTTTTGTTGATAGAGGTCCCCTTGCACTTAAATTTTAATCCAGAAAATTTTTGTATTTCACCACAGGTGTATTGTGGTGCCAAACATATGTTATTATCTTACATTTTTTCTCGGGGTTTTTTTTTCTTTTTTGGTCGTGAGCTTTGTTGATAGAGGAAACCTTCAGTTAAATTTAATCCACAATTTTTAGCACCACAGGTGTATTGATAGGTGCCAAAAATACCTTTTATTATGTATCTTTTTCAGATCTGTTTTTTTCATTTTTGGTCAGTCAAGCTTTGTTGATAGGGGTACCTTGCAGTTAAAATTTGAATCCAGCAATTTTGTAGTCACCACAGGTGTTGTGGGTCCCAAAAAACCTTTTTTTACCCGTATACATTTAGATACTGTTTTTTCATTTGGCGAAGGCCGCTTTGTTCATAGAGCCACCTTGATTTTAAATTTAAATCGAAATTTTGTAGTCACCACAGGTGTATTGATGGGTCCAAAAATACCGTTTTTTCCGTATAATTTCAGATGGGGTTTTTTTTTCCCTTTTTTCATAAATTTTGTTGAAAAGGGTACCTTGCCTTTAAAAATTTGAATCCAGAAAATTTTGTAGTCCCCCACAGGGTATTGATGGGTGCCACAAATACCTTTTTTATCATATACATTTCAGTGGGTTTTTTTTTTTCATTTTTTTGGTCAAAAGCTTTGTTGATAGGGGGTCCCCTTGCATTTAAAATTTAAACCCCAAAAATTTTTTGTAGTCACCACAGGTTTTTTGTAGGTGCCAAAAAAGTTTATTATCTTACACATTTCGAAAAAATGTTTTTTTTTCACTTTTGGTCAGTAGAGTTTGTTGATAGAGGTACCTTGCTTTAAATTTTGAATCCAACAATTTTGTAGTCCCAGGGGTGTATTGATAGGTGCCAAAAATACCTTTTATTATCGTAACATTTCAGTACGTTTTTTTTTTTCCTTTTGGTCACCCCAAGCTTTTTGAAGAGGACTTGCACTTAAATTTGAATCCAGAAATTTTTGTAGTCACCCAGAGTATTGATGGGGTGCCAAAAAATACATTTTTATTATCCGTTACATGTCAGATAGGTTTTTTTTTCACTTTAGCGCAGGCCAGCTTAGTTCATGGGCCCACCTTGCAGTTAAATTTGAATCCAGCAATTTTGTGTCACCACGGTGTATTGAAGGTGCCAAAAATATTTTTTTATTATCCGTATACATTTCAGATGGTTTTTTTTTTTATTTTGGTCAGCAAGCTTTTTTTGAAGAGGTACCTTGCATTTAAATTTAAATCCAGCAATTTTGTAGTCCCACAGTGTATTGATGGGTCCCAAAAAATACCTTTTATTATCCGTATACTTTTTAGTACGTTTTTTTTCATTTTGGGTCAGTAAAGCTTTGTTGATAGAGGTACCTTGCATTTTTAAAATTTTGAATCCAGAAATTTTTGTAGTCCCCAAAGGTGTTTTGATAGGGCCAAAAATACTGTTTATTATCTGAAACACATTTCAGTACTGTTTTTTTTTTCATTTTTGGTCATCAAGCTTTGTTGATAGAGGTACCTTGCAGTTAAATTTGAATCCAGCAATTTTGTGGGCCCACAGGTGTATTGATGGTCCCAAAAATACCTTTTATTATCCGTTACATTTCGAACGTGGTTTTTTCCCTTTTTGGGTCAGTAAGCTTTTTTGATAGAGGTACCTTGCATTAAAATTTTTAATCCAGCAATTTTGTAGCACCACGGTGTATTGATGGTGCCAAAATATTTTTTATTATCCGTATACATTTCAGAACGTGTTTTTTTCACTTTTGGTCAGTAAAAGCTTTGTTGATAGAGGTCCCTTGACTTAAATTTGAATCCAGCAATTTTGTAGCACCACAGGTGTATTGATGGTGCCAAAAATACTGTTTTTATCTGTACACATTTCAGTAATTTTTTTTTTTCACTTTTGGTAGTAGACTTTGTTATAGAGGTCCCTTTGCATTTAAAAATTTAAAATCAGCTTTTTGTAGTCCCCAAGGTGTATTGATAGGTGCCAAAAATACCTTTTATTATCCTTTTATACATTTCAGATACGGGTTTTTTTTTCACTTTTGGGTCAGCAGCTTTGTTGATAAGGTACTTGCAGTTAAATTTAAAATCCAGCAATTTTGTAGTCACCACAGGTGCATGATGGTGCCAAAATACGTTTATTATCCGTATACATTTCAAAAGGGTTTTTTTTTTCACTTTTGGTCATCAAGCTTTGTTGAAAAGGGTACCTTGCATTTTAAATTTGACCCAGCAATTTTGTGTCACCCAGGGTATTGATAGGTGCCACAAATTTTTTTAAATTACATAAAACATTTCAGATGGGTGTTTTTTTCATTTTTGGTCAGTCAAGCTTTTTTGATAGGGGGTACCTTCATTTTAAATTTTTTAATCCAGCAATTTTGTCACCACGGGTGTATTGATGGTGCCAAAAATCCCTTTTAAAACCGTATACATTTCAATACTTTTTTTTTTATTTTTGGGTCAGTCAAGCTTTGTTGATAGAGGTCCCTTCATTTAAAATTTGAATCCGCAATTTTGTAGTAAACCACAGGTTATTGATGGTGCCAAAAATAATGTTTATTATCTGTACACATTTCAATACATGTTTTTTTTTCACTTTTGGTCAGTAAGCTTTGTTGTAGAGGTACCTTCGTTAAATTTGAACCCAGCAATTTTGTAGTCACCACAGGTGTATTGATGGGTGCCAAAAATCCCTTTTATTACCCGTATACATTTAATACGTGTTTTTTTTATTTTTGGCAGTAAAAGCTTTGTTGATAGAGGTACCTGCATTTAAAATTTGAACCCCAAAATTTTTGTAGTCCCCACGGTGTATTGATGGTGCCAAAAATACATTTTTTATCCTATAATGTCAGTACGTTTTTTTTTTTCACTTTGCGCAGGCCATTTGTTCAAAGACCCCCCTTGCATTTAAATTTGAATCCAGAATTTTTGTAGTCCCCACGGGTGTATTGATAGGTCCCAAAAATACCCTTTTTTTATCCGTATACTTTTCAGAAATGTTTTTTTCTTTTTTGGTCAGTAAAGCTTTGTTGAAAAGGTCCCTTTGGGCAGTTAATTTGAACCCAGCAATTTTGTAGCCCCACCACGGTGCATTGATAGGTGCCAAAAATACCTTTTTTTATCCGTATACTTTTCCCCGATCGTTTTTTTTTCACTTTGGCGCGGGCCCCAGCTTTGTTCATGAGCCACCATGCATTTTAAATTTAATACGGGAAAATTTTGTAGCACCACGGTGTTTTGATAGGTGCCAAAAAACCTTTTATTATCCTATACATGTCAGATACATTTTTTTTTTCATTTTGGTCACTAAAGCTTTGTTGATAAGGACCTTGCATTTTAAATTTGAATCCGAAATTTTTTGTTTTGATTTGGGGATTTGAATAGCTGTGATTTGCCGTTTTTTTAATAAGAGATTTCCAAAACTTTCCATACCCCTTTCAAATTTTTTTTTTCTGAACATGGAGCGAAATTCAGGTGGTAAGCGAGCAAAGGGGGGGTAGGACATGGGGGGTTTGGGTACAGAGAAGGTGCTCCTTCCCGTGCTGGGGCAACAAAAAACCCAGCGGGTCGTGGTTGCAGGACGTCAGGCCTGATCGCTGGGTTTAAAAGGGCCCCGTGAATCTCAGTAACGAAAGCGTCCCCAATCTGTTTTCATGGGCAATGCAACCGCATCAGCATTTACCTCCTCGTCCTCCCCGTCCCCGGCCACAAATGTCGTATCAGCTCATCAGCATCCGTCCAAATGAACGAAGCAGCCCAAATGTCAAACCCTGTACCCCCCACTGTGGATTTAAACCATTTTCTGAAAACCCCTTTGATGACAAAATGCGGTTGGGGTCAGAAGGCATGTTAAAAGATCAAGACCCCAAAGAGGTTTTTTGTTGCTCTGACGCCCCGTTACTGTGCCATCAGGGAGGAAAAGGAAGCCGGGGCAATCGGCAAAAAAACCCGGGGGGGTCGGAACACCTTGCAGTGCTCCGTTGTAGCCCGCCTCCTGGTGCAAAATGTAGGAGACGAAAGTCACCCGTGTTGAGAGTGTGATGACATTGCGGATCCAAAAAAGGTCTTTTCAGCAAATTTTTCTTGCGAACGCTTCTCACTGGGCGAGGAGGAAGACGTGGGGTTTGTGTCAATAGGGGCCCGCCTCAAAAAGGGGGGAAGGCGGTGGGAGAAGTCCTGATTGATTCCGCCAGCCCGGTCGCGGAAACCCCGCTCCCTTTATCGCCTCAAAAGGTCCGGACCTTCAAGTGGGCCTTTTTTGTGGAAGCCTCTGATTCACCCAGGAAGTCATATCCGCCTTTCCCGGGAAAAAAATAAGTGAGGCAAGAAACTTAGGGGTTTAACCACCCCCAACAGTTAGTCACAGCGCGAATGCATAAGTTGAAATGGAGGGAACACTTGGCCAAAAATGGCCAGACTGACTCGGGCCCCAACCACTGTCACACCCCTGTCTCCGCCCCCCCTCCCAACCAAGCATTCCTCCTGCCTATGTCTCTCAGAGTCTGATAAGGGATCAGCCTCCTTTCACCTCCACCCTCGCCCGAGTACCAAACCCGCCCCCCAAAAGACCCTCCACCCCCTTTTCCCCCCCGCAGTTTTACGACCTGCACGCCCTACAGCGGCCAGTCTAGCAGCCAGCCTTCGTCTTTCCCGGTTTGGGGGAAGAAAAAACACTTTAACCCAAAAACCATCCCCAAAACCAAAAAACGAAAGTCGGCATTTCCCCGGCTTTTGGCCCTTTGGGAAAAGTTGCCTTTTTCCCTCTGGGTGGGCACAGATGGGTTCCGCCACGTCATGGCCCTTTGCCCCCCCAATACCAGATGCCGAGCAGGCTTTCTTTGCCGAAAAGGCCCTCCCTGCCCTGGCCAGCCCGTGTATCTAAAATTTCAAGCGGGTTTGGGGCTGATCTGTGTCGGAAAAAACCATTTTATCCCGAAACATGGACTAGTAAACAGGCCAAGGCCGCTATATCTCTGTGACAGCTCCTGGGGGCTGGGTTGATGTCCTGGGGGTGACGGGGCTCTTAGGCTCGGTGCACGCTCTTCAAAACCGCAGGGATGGTGCAGGGCTCTTTCCCCCAAAGTCCTCTGGTTGCATCACATGCCCATAGAAACGAGGCCGTGTTGAAATTAATCTGTCTTGGAGAACCATCCACACACAGGTCAGGAGCTGTGGATGGCTCTCCGCAACGAGACCGAGCGCTGGCTGGGTGACAAGAACCTTGTGCCAGGCAAGGTGGTGTGCGATAATGGGCGAAATCTGCTGGCCGCCCTTAAGATCGGTAGGCTGGAGCACATCCCTTGCCTGGCACATGTCATGAACCTTGTTGTCCAGAAACTTCTAAAGAGCTACCCGGGTCTGGAATGCCTGCTGAGGAAGGCTCGAGGTCTGAGTTTGCACTTCCGCCGTTCGCACCCTGCTTTGTCCCGCCTGGCTGCGTTGCAGCGTCAGCTCAGCCTCCCCGTCAACCGTCTCGTTGTTGACGTGGCAACACGCTGGAATTCCACCCTCCACATGCTCCAGCGATTGTGGCAGCAGCGCAATGCCATTATGCAGTACGAAGTGACACATGGCCTGACAAGCAGCGGTGCGGACCTCGGGGTGTTGAGCCACCGAGAGTGGAGGCAGGTGAAAGAGCTCTGCACCATCCTTGCCAGTTTTGAAGAAGCCACCAAAATGGTCAGTGCAGACAATGCCCTTGTCAGCATGAGCATTGTGGTGATCTTAGTTCTGGAACGATCGTTGGACACTCTGAAACAACAGGTTCCGCCAGCGACGGAGGAGGAGACGGACACAGATGCAGACATGAAGCCTTTCTCTCCGTCGATTCCACAAGGCCCGACAGTTTCTTAATTTTATCGGTCTTCATTAGGCAGTGGTTCGGGGTCCAGGGCTAGTGCAAGGCGGCACATCAGCTCTCAGGGTGCATCATCTCAGGCAAGTCAGGGCTGTGTTGAAGCTGTGCCGGAGGAAGCGGAGGAGGAGGTATTCCTAGACACCGACGTTACCGATGTCCCTGCCTTGGAAAGAGGTTGGCGCGAATTTGAGGCGGAGGAGGAAGATGAGGAAGATCAGTTTGCTAGTGCCCCTCGACCCAGAGGCTTGTGAAATCAAGGCTCCATCTCTCACATGAGTGCTTGGATGCTCCATTTCCTCCAACATCATCCCCCCGCTTTTAAGGCAATAAAAAAGGGAACAACATTTTTACTGGGTGGCCACCCCCCGGGTTCCCCGGGAAAAAAACCCAAACTCAGAAAAATTTTTTTTTTTTTTTTTCCCCTTTCCACCCACCCAAAAATAGAGATAAAATGCGGGAAAAGGGGAGACCTTGCTATTGAAAAATTTGGAGACACCCGTTGAATTGTTTTAACGTTCCTAAAATTGTCACGGTGGAAAAACCATCAGGACGTGACAGCAGTAGATTTTGGGCCCCAAAGCAGCCGTAGGGGGCCAGCAAGCGGCCAAGGTGGCAGAACCCTTTTTGGGGGGCCCCTTGGCAATCTTTTTTTAAACCCAAAGTCACCAACGCATGCAATGCGGGGGCCACACATCCAACACACGAGCCCATTTAAGATCATGGTGAAACGCAATCTGCGTCTCAACACCATGTTTTTTGTATGTTTTCCGGGTCCCAAAAAGACTTTGGGAACCCAAAAATGGACGAAGGCCCGAGCTCGCCCCGCCACCCAAAGGGGAATTTTGTCTTCCCCAGCGGGCCACTTTCTATTGAGGGCCTTTAGCAAAAGCTGGAGGAGTCTTTAAACAGACAAATGCTTTCCGGCTTTCCACAGATAATGGGGAAATTTTTGATTTTCATCAAGATGAATCGGGGCATGGAAATTCTGATGCTTTTGGGGAAACCCCAAAATTTCCCGAGGTCCCCGATTATTTTCCGGGTTCTACTTCCCCTTTCTAATAAAAAACGGGAAATGGCCCCTTTGAAAACTTTTTTTTAAAATGATCATTTCTTACGGGAATTTTTATTCTCAGTTCCCAACAGTTCTTTTTGCTGGTTTTCTTGTGGGAGACTGTAAAAAAACAAGAAAAACAAAAATTTCTTTTTTGAACAGAAAAAAAAAAACCCAATAAAATCACTGCAAAAAAAACCCCTTTTAAAAAAACAAAATTTTACTATTTTTTTTTTAAAATTTAAAAATTTAACTAAAACCCTATAACTACCATACAAAACCTAGATGAAACAGCATACTGTGCACTATCTGCCAGTGGAGTAATCCCCCCGATAAAGAGCGGCTCCCCCCTTTAAATGACGGACAAAAATCACTACATTCGTGTATAGACCCTTTAAATCACAGTTTACCCCGACGGGGTTTTCCCCCAAATACAATTCAAAGGGTTCATCGGGGGAATTCAAAATTTTCTCTTACTGGGGAAAAAAGAATACACTTTTTTACAACACAAAAACTTAAAAAACACATGTATTTCCCCTTTTCCCAATTTAGATAAATGGAGGGATATTTAAAGGTTTAAGCCCTCCCAAAGGGTAAAATTTAAGGGATAACTCCCGCAGCCCCCTCTAGTAGGGCTGGCCCCCAAAAGAAAAGGGGGAAAACCCGAGAAAAGTTTGGGTCTCTGCCCCCCTTTTTTATGTTTTAAAATTGGCCCCCCGCAGATGTAAAATAAAAAAAGTCCCCAGTTTTTTGCACATAGAAATGAAATCATATACCCATTTTTCCGGGTTTCCAGGGAGTAATTTTATATTTTCCTCCCTCAGGGTTTTTTCCCGGCTTTCCGGATATTCAACTGCGAATGCCCCGGGAAGAAAAATTTTAACTGCCCGCTTCCGGGTTAAACATCCCCGGGAAAACGACACCCGGCTTATGCTAAAAAACCCGGGCCCCAAACCAGCGGCGCCGGCGTTAAAAACCCAATTTACTGCGAAAGTGGGAAAGGGAACATAATGTCAAAACTACTCCAAACTCCGGGGAATCAAACGCCAAAACCCCCCAAAAAAGGGTTTCGTTGGGGGTTTAAATTACTTTAAACCACATATGCTAACTAATTGTCACAATTTTATCCCTTGGAAAAAGGGGCTTATTCCTGACTCTTTTTCCATCGCCATAAAATAAATAATACACGACAAGGGTAGCGGGGGATCTTTAAATTTATTTTCCCCAGAGTAAATATTATATAGCAAAAAAAATGTAAAAAAAAAAAACACGGGTTAAAGCAAGGCCAAAAGAAAAAAATACGGGGTTTAAAAAATTCTTTTCCCCCCCCCCCGACAAGGAAAAACAAGCCGTAAATAAACCCAAAAAAAAAAGGAAAAAAAAATTTAAAAAAATAGCCTGATTTCAAAGTTTATTGGTCAACCCTTTTAAAAGAAACAATAGTTCCTCTATGGGGGATTTCGAAAAAAGCAAAGTAATGCCCGGGCAGGGACAAAGATAAACCTATTTATAAAAAACCAAAAATTTCAAAATCTTATCATATTCATATTCATTTTATTACTTTCAGCTTGATAATCCAAAGTCAGCTGAGGACAAAGAAATTTTTTTTACCCCGTTTGTTTTCTTTTGGCCTTTTTTTAAGCCCGTGTTAAATTTTCAAAGTGTTTGGGTATATAAAAAATTAATCTGGGAAAAACAATTATAGAGTCCCCCCCCACCCTATCGTGTAATTTTCATTTTATAAAGGCAGATGAGATAGATCAGGAATAAGCACATTTGCCAAGGGATAAAAATTTGACCCAATTTTGTTAGCATATGTGGTCAAGAGTAAATTTTAAACCCTAAAGTAACCTTTTAAAAAAATTTTTGGGTAGGCGTCGATTCCAAAGGGGTTTTTTGGGGTAATAAAGGCATTATTTCCCCCTTGACAGCGCAGTGCATTGTTTTGAAAAAAGGGGCCCCCGTGGTTTGGGCCAGGCTTTCCCCGCATAAACGCGCTGCGTTTCCGGTGATGTTTTAACCCGGGAAGCGACCAGTTAAATTTTTCTTTTCCGGACATGCCAGGGGGGAATACCGGGAAACCCCCAAAAACCAAAAGGCAGGAAAAATTCAAAATATATCTGGGAACCTGGAAAATGGTATATGGGTATCTTTTTCTTTTGTTTCAAAAAACTGGGGACTTTTTTATTATACATCTGCGGGGCCCCTTTAAGACATAAAAGGGAGGGAGAGACAATCTTGCTCGTAACCCCTTTTTTGGGGGGCCAAAACGTATAGAGGTGCTGCGGGAGTTAACGTTTAAATTTTACCTGGCAGCATTAAGCTAAGTAAACATTTCCCTTTAAACTAAATTTTAAAGGGAAAGTACATTTGGGTTTTATTTTATGGGTTGGGATAAAGTGAATTTTTTTTTCCACCCGTAAAAGAAATTTTTAATCCCCGTGAAAACCCTAGAATTGTATGGGGAAACGCGTCGGGATAGTGTGATTTTTAAAGGGGTCTATACACGCAAGTAGTTTAAATTGCTGTCATTTTAAAACGGGCCCCCTTTTTTATGGGGGGGATTACTCCACTTGGCAGATAGTTTCCCCAGTAGGGGTTTTTATCATCTAGGTTTTGAGGACTGTAAAAGGGCAGCAAAGTTTCATGACAACACCGTAATTTAATTTACTCACCCTTTTTCTTTGAAGTTTTCGCAAAGGGCCCAAAGGGTTTTTAGGTCATGTTGCTGTGAGATACAGCTATAATCAGGTCCTTTGGGAAAAAAAAATGTGGGCTTCTAAGTGGCATTTCTCCATCACAATTTTTAATAGTGGCTGAGAAGTCATATTTATAATTTTTTGGGGTCATGTTTCTGTGAGAAAACGTTTTAAAAACATTTGGGCCTTTGGAACAGAAATGGGCTTTTAAAATGGCATTTTCCCCAAAAATTTTTAAAAAAGGTTTAGAAGTCATTTTTTTTTAAAATTTTTTTGGGGTTTTATGTTTCTGTTTGGGTACAGCAATTAAACATGTCCTTTTGGGGGAGAAAAAGTTGGGTTTTTTTAAGGGGATTTTTCCCCCACAAATTTTTTAAAAGTGGCAGGGAAGTCATTTTTTTAAAATTTTTTTGGGTTTATGCGCCCTTTTAAATGCAGCAAAAACTACAGGTCATATTTAAATTAAAATTTTTTTCCCCAACAGGGAAATTTTTTCTTCAAAAATTTTTCAAAAGGGCTCAAGGGTTTTATGTTTTGAATTTTTGGGGGCATTTTTTCGTGACATCAGCTATACTACAGGGCCTATTATAAAAAAAAATGTTGTTTCTAACAGACATTTGTTCTTCAAAATTTACAATAGTGGCTCAAGGGTATTTTTTAAATTTTTGGGGGGCATTTTGCTGGGGAATGCAGTTTATTCATTAAGGTTTATTAAAAAAAAAATGTTTTTTTAAAACAGACATTTGTTTTCAAAAATTGTAAAAAGGGGTCTTTGGGTAAGGGTTTTAAATTTTTAAAAGGGCCCAAAAAATTGAAAAATGATTTGTTTTCCCAAGTTTCTTAAATAGCTAGCAACCCCCTGTATTGGGAAAACCCCTTTTAAATAAAATTTAAAAAAGAAAAACCCAAAGACAGGTGGGTTTCGATCTTATTTTAAAAATGTGATTTCTAGAATTAAACTACTTAAAAAAAATTGCATGTACAAAATAATAGTAAAAAAATTCCTTTTGAATTTTTACAAAGGGGGGTACAGGAAAAACTTGACCCGATGTAGGTTATTCAGAGGACATGGAGTATGGAGCAGGGCGGAACAAAAAAACAGGGGACAATTTTTTCCTTTCCCGCCCCGTTGGGGTAAAATGAGAAAAAGAATGCCCAAATAAAAAGGGGACCCCTGTGGTAAAAGGAGCGTTAACCAAAGTATTTAAAAATGAAGCTCAATTTGTCCGCAATCATACGGGGGGCAAGCGCTACCCAGGTCTTTTTCTGTTTCTGGGGAAGGCTGGAGGTCTTACCTCAAATTCCCCTTTTCCCCAAATTGCCCTTTAGCCGGGCTGTTTTTTGTTGCTGCATCATAAAGGGGATTTTTACCGTGTTAATAGGGTGACGGCGCCAGCCTGGGCTCTCACCCCACCCACTGTAACTCCGGCCCTGGCAGCTGAAACCCGCGTGTTATAGATGACAGACGCTAGCCCGGGCTCTCAAAGGGGCCCCCTGTAAGTCTGGCCCTGGCAGCTGGACCTCCGTGTTTTAAAAGATGGTGACGGCAGCATGGCTTTTACCGTTAGGAGCAAACAGGGGCTTCAAATTTCTCTAAAAAAATTTATTTTGAAAAAGTTGATTTCTTTGGGGGT
>JAODAL010045864.1:0-31514 GCA_025379985.1 Phyllomedusa bahiana | reverse complement strand
CGCAATCATAGTGGCAAAGCGAGATGCATTGTCAAATTTTCCCTAGGGGGGGAAAATGTCTCCCTGGGGGGAGAGAAAAAAAAAAGTTGTTTTTTTAACTTTGGTTACGAGTAAATTCAATAAAAAAATTTAAATTTCATTAAGGGGAGGGAGACAGATTCAAACCATGGGGCCATTTCTAATTCAATCTATAACTGTTAACTAAAGGATGTGACTACAAGTGAACAAACGTAAGATATAATTTTGGGGGTCCTTCTTTAGTTAGTGTTATGACACCTAGGAAAAAGCAATATAAAAATTCTTTTTAAACTCCACGACCGGGGCTTTTGCTAGGGGTCCTAAAAACCCCGGGGCTGGGCCCCTTTTGTATTTTTTGGGTAGGGCTGGGTTCACACGACATTTTTCATCCCTATTGTGAACTGTGGTGTTTTTTTAAGGGGAAAAACCTTGTGTTCCGTCACTAATTTTTGCACATCCCCCACGGATCCCGTCCATCTCCCGCAGTAAAATGTCAGTAAAAACACCAATCAAATTTATTTTTTTCATAACTTCTCACCTTCATATGAATACCCTAAACAGTCACCAAAAAACTTTTCACGATACATGGAGCAAATCTCCCAGACAAGGATTGTTACTAAAACCCCCCTAAAAAAACCAAGCCCCCAAAACTTTACTACAAAGGATCAATTTAAATTTTGCCAGAAAACCCCCCCTGTATATCAGTGTACACAGGCTTGAAGAATATCCATGCTATATAGTGACCCTTTTAGTTGTTTAGCGCTCTGCAGAATATAAGTGATTAATCAGTTACATTTAGTAAAACCACGGGACGTCTTTTTGATGCTTTTGTTCCTTTTCCCTTTTTTTTCTCCATCGGTTCACACCTTTCATGTGATTGCTCCGGAAAAATCGTCCCTGAGGATTTGGACACAAATATTTAGAATCCCCAATTTCCAGAACTCCCCAATTATAGGTTTTTAGCAGTCCCTCAGTTAGGATATAGGGGCACTGAAAGCAGATTGGGGCCAAGGAGGGATTAGGGGGCCACAGGAAAGGGTTTTAGGGGCCCTAGGAGTTAAAATTTGGGGGGGACGGCGTATATGGGGGGGACTGAGGGAGTTATGGGGCCACAGGCGTATATGGGGGCCTGAGGCAGTATATAGGGGGGGCAAGAAGGTATATAGGGGCCTGAGGCGAAAATAGGGGGCCCCCCGAGGAGTTTAAAGGGGGGCCACAGGCAAATTTTGGGGGCCCCCAAAGGGAGGGATATGGGGGGCCCAGGGTATAGGGGGGCCACAGTCAGGGATTATGGGGCACAGGCAGCTTGGGGGCCCCAAAGGGAAAAGGATTGGGGGCCACAGGCAGGGAAATGGGGGCCCAGGGTTTGGGGGGCACGGGGAGCATTGGGGGCCAAGGCAGGATAAGGGGACAGGAAAAATGGGGGAAGGGGTTTATGGGGGGCCACGGGAGGGATATGGGGGCCCCGGCAGGGAATTGGGGGGGAAGGCAGGCATTATAGGGGACAAGCGTATATGGGGGCCACAGGAGGGATATGGGGGCCACAGGAGGATTTAGGGGAAGGGGTTAGGGGGGGCCCCGGGAGGGTTATGGGGGCCCCCAGGCGTAAAAATGGGGGGCCAAGACAGGGATATGGGGCCCCCAGGCAGGCTTTATAGGGGCCAGGAGTATATGGGGGCCCCCAAAGGAGGCTTTTTAGGGGAAAAGGCAGTAATGGGGGCATGAGGAGGTAAACGCTTTAAAAATAACAACATTTAAAACTCACCCTTTTTTTTTCCCCGGGGAGCGGTCCCCTCTTCAGCCCGGGGCTCCCGACAGTCCTCGGGCGCACGGCTATGACCCCGCTGTGCGCCGGGAAGGCGCGTCGCGATGAAATCCCCTCATCGCGCGTGTGGCTGAGGCGACGGGGGCCGCGGGGGGGCCCTCAGGCGGTGGGACCCGGGGCCCCGAGTGTCGGACCCAGAGACGGCCCACATGTCGGGGCAGGGAGCGCTGTTCTTGCTCCGCAGAGCCCCCGTGCATTGGGGCAGTGGCGACGCAGCTGAAGGGCCCGTCGGTGCTCCAAGCCCACGGGGGGGCCCGGAGCCCGGGGGACTGGGGCACGGGAGTTTTATTCGGGGCCCCAGCCCGAAAAAAAAAAGCCCCAGCGAGCCCTTGCTACGGGTTTTGGAATGGTCCCCTTTAACTGAGGCTCCCCTCTTTCAATGGGGGCTCAGGCATGAGGGTGTATGTGTCTTTGTTTTTTGGAGTAGCAGAGATCGATGTTCCCCTTGGGGGTTTTTAGTGCTTATTGCCCTGTGGTTTTTTGGTTTTGGGGTGGAAAAGGTCCCCGTTGGAAGGTCACTGGAGGGCTTTAAGGCAGAACGGAAAAATTTTGGGAAGTCCTTGGTGATTTGAAAGGGGACTGTCCCAGCATTGTGCGGCATCAGGGCAAATGGGTAACCCCAACGGTATGTAATTTGGTTTGCCTGTAAAGACCCGATGCAGTGGGTTTGGGTTGAGTCTTTAGTTGTAAATCCCTTTTAGATAGATCAGGAATAGCGAGATCTTTGGCCTTCAAAAAAGATAGCAGGGATGGTTTCTGCCTTTTTCATAATTTTTCTTTTACGAGAAATAGTATCGGCAAATCTCATCCGTGGTTGGCCGGGTTTGACTTTGGGGGGCCAGCGCTCGGTGTCCCCTATCTATTTCGATATGTAAAATCCTCATTTTCCAAGTATGAATTGAAAACTTTGTTAGTGATTGTTAATGTTGTGTCTTCACTGTTTCTGGAAGCCCTTCATTTAATTGTTCCTTCTATTGCGTTTTTCTAAATATCTGTGATCGTAAGCTTTTTGTTGGGTTGCTTGTTGGTTTGCAAAGAGGATTCGATCGTGAGGTCGTGCAGGACGTTGGAATGATTCAAGGTTTTGGGGGACTTTATCTGCGGCTGGGGACATCAGACTGAACCCTTTGAGACCCTGCTTCCAGGCATTTTTTAAGTCGTCCCCAGTGCTGACGATCATCTTTGTTGGTACAGAAGAGCGCGTGCAATTTAGGGTGATCTCTTAATGTGAGAAAACTTTGTCCCCGGATAGTTAGGTGAAGCGATTTAGAATTTCCTTCATATTTAAAAGGAAAAAAACTTTAGCGGGTTATCCCCCTTTTGGGATGATGCAGATTCAGGCTGGGAATCCCGGTTTAGCCGTTCGTTCAGCCATCGGGCAGTTCAGGGGTTTTAAGCCTTGATAGTTGTATAGAAAAGGGATTTGGGCTGGAACAGACTTAACAAAAGGGTCCATTTCGATCCCCCAAAAAGATGTGAGGAGGGCTTTGGGAAGGTCTTAGGGAGTGCGCATGGCGGGGGAGTTTATTAATGTAGCATTTTGTATGTCACCTTTTTCTGCTTGTTCCTGTAAAACAGGTTCTTTCCCGGCATGCTCCCCCGGTTTCCTCATCTCCCTGTGCTTTTCTGGTACTCTTTCCTTATAGAGGTGAGTTGTAGACAGCCCGCCTGTTGACCTTGTGCTGCTGTAAAGGTGTCTCTTCCTGTGGAGATTTCCTGCACTCGACATATTTCCCCTCTGCTGATGCAGTGGTGTTGGGGGCCGGGGGGAAAGGGGGCTGTTGCTGCAGTCCTCTTTGCCTTTTTGCCTACTTTTTGGGGGAGGCTGTGAAAACCCGCAGTTTTGTGCTTTGACTGTGCGGCCCCCCGGGTAAGATGGCACCCCTTCTGGGGAGCTTGTCCTGAGGTGCTGCAGATCCTCCAGGGGGAAAAGAAGTTGGAGATAGAGATCTCTGCTGCTGAGCCATTCATAGAACTTCTTAGGTGTTTTTCTGGCGTTTAGGGACCCATAATAAGATTAGGCACCTTTGGTTTTAAACGGCCGGCTGGAGCTCTCATTAGCAGTGTCTGTCCTCTATCATGGCAGGCCACGCCCCCCCTAGACAACTTTTTAACACCTTCAACTCTCTCCTCAGTCCCCCAGCACCTGCTCCCAATCTCTCCTCTCAGCAGACGATTTCGCCACTCACTTCCTAAATAAGATCAATCTCATCAGACAAAGCTTCACCCCTCAGTCTCTTCCGCCTACCTCTATTCCTGCACAGTCCCCAACACTCACCTTTACTCCTACTCATCACTATTCCCCCTTAAAGGTGTTGTCTCACTACATTGATTCATCTTAACACAGTCCTGTTTTCTCAGTTTCATTTTTAAATTCAAGGGCGTGTTTACTAGCTACTATTGGCCTGTTTTGACGAGCTGTTGAAGACACCAGTTCTGTAGCTATAGTGACTGGTGCTGGCAGCCTATCAGGAGAGATTGAACAGGTCTGTAGCTATAGCAGCCTGAGTAGCTGGTGCAGCCCATACAAGAGGGGATATCTAGGAATAGGTAGGACACTGTTAATGGACACATATTGCAAAGTGACTTGTTTTTGAAAGATCCTTAACATAAAAAGCAGTCCTTGTAGTGAAACAACCCCTTTAAGTTGCTTCTCTATTGTCACTCATGACAAGCTTTCCTCTCTACTGTCCAAATCCAACCTCACTATCTGTAATCTTGACCCATTGCCATCCCACCTCAACCCTGACTTTTGAGCTGTTATCATCCCTACACCTGGCCCATCTCTTCAACCTATGATTAACCTCTGGCACCTTTCGTTCCTCCTGTAAACATGCGGCTATCACACCCATTCTTAAGAAACCATCTCTTGACCCCTCCTCTCTGTCCAACTATCCCCCCATCTCACTGCTTCCATTCACCTCTAAAATCCTTGAACAGTGTCTATCTTCAACTGTCCTCTCATCTCTCCACCAGCTCTCTCCTTGACCCGCTGCAACTGGGCTTTTGTCCACGCCACTCTACTGGAACCGCTCTAACCAAAGTCACCAAGGACCTAATAACTGCCAAAGCCTCAAGCCATGACTCTGCTCTTCTCCTCTAGACCTGTCCTGTGCCTTTGACACTGTTGACCATTCACTCCTGCTACAAATCCTCTCATCCCTGGACATCATGGACTTGGCCCTTTCCTGGATCTCCTCTTACCTCACCGATAGAACATTCAGCGTCTCTCACTCTCCCATCAGCTCCTCCTTCTGCCCGCTCTCTGTTGGAGTCCCCCAGGGGTCTGTCCTGGGCCCACTACTCTTCTCTATCTACACTCTTGGCCTGGGTCAGCTAATAGCATGACATGGCTTTCAATATCAGCTGTATGCTGACGATACCCAACTCTACATCCCCGGCCCAGATGTTACCCCTCTGCTCTCCCGGATCCTAGATTGTCTTTCGTACATATCCTCCTACTTCTCCTCCTGTCTCCTAAAACTAAACGTGGAGAAAACTGAATTTATCATCTTCCCACCGTCCCACTCTATCCCCCACCTGATCTCTCTATCACAGTCGATGGCTACACTCTTTCACCGACTCCGCAAGTCCACTTACCTCTGCTTGCCACCTCCACCTGAAAAATATCTCCCGAATCTACTCATTCCTTGACTTTGATAGCACAGAAATGCTTGTCCACGCCCTCGTCATCTCCCGCTTAGACTACTGCAACATCCTTCTCTGTGGCCTCACATCTAGCACCCTCACTCCCCTCCAAACCATCCTGAACTTTGCTGCCCGTCTGTAGCGTCTCTCTGCTCGCTACTCCTCTGCCTCTCCCCTCTGCCAGTCCCTACACTGGCTTCCCATTGCCCAGCAAATCCAGTTCAAGTTAGTAACCTTGACCTACAAGGCTCTCCATAACCTCCCCCCCTCCATACATCTCTGCCTTAATCTCCAGATATCTCCCCTCACACAATCTACGCTCCTCACAGGACCTTCTTCTCTGTTCTCCTCTTATCAGCTCTTCACATAACCGTCTCCAAGACTTCTCCCGTGCTTCCCCCACACTATGGAACTCACTGTCGCAACACATCAGACTCTCCCCTGCTTTCACTAGCCGCAAAAGCAACCTGAAAACCCATCTCTTCAGGATTGCCTATAACCAACAATAACCCCGTTGCAACTACTCAACACCACAAACATGTCTGCCCCTCACCTTCTGTCTCTTCCCTCCTTCCCTGTAGACTGTAAGCCCTCACGGGCAGGGCCATCTCTTCCTCTATACCAGTTGTTAGGTATTGTCACCTTTGTACTTCTTTGACCTATGTTATGTATATAGCCCCCCCTCGAATGTACAGCGCTCTGGAACTAAGGGCATGCTAAAATAAATAATAATAATAGTCAAAATTTGCAATAAAAACTAGCACAAACAGCAATAAAATTAGTACAAATTTACTTCACCCTTATTCTGTCTGTACCCAATTTTTGTCAATCCATAAACCCATGACTTGCTACAATCATAACTAAACTGATTATCACTAGAGGGGAATATCTAATATATATCTGACTGGTGGAAAAGTCCATCAGTCATAAATTAAATTTTGACCTACTGTCTGTCACCATAATAGATTATTTCCAATTAGTTCCATAATAAAAAAAAAATACAAGAGAAAGGACAAAATACAGTGCACCCTAGCGCAATAAAAGTGGCTTTAAAATTTAGCTTAGTTTATATATTGTTATATACTAACCTTAGGAAGTTGCACTAAAGAGGCACAACACTCCGAACGTTTCGATAAGGTAGCCTGTGGTGTAATCTGCAGCAGCAGCATCCGTGGCTTACCTCTCCCGACTGGGAGGTAGGGAATAGTAAACGTATGTATACAGGGTTTATTATCTTTTTTCTTATTTAAAAAAGGGAGACGCGTTTCTTGCTATACGCACTTCATCCAGTTCCATCTACAATTATGTCAGTGAACATCTTGATTACATTTATGATACTGTTGTTATGGAATAGAATTAAAGTTTATGGAGAAAATTCAGTAAAGTGAGGATATATAACGAACCAAGTTAATAGATCCACTGGACCACCGCAAGCGGTGGTACAGGCCACACCAGGGAGCGGAGTCTAAGTGGGTCCCGGTATTCACCAGAGCCCGCCTCAAAGGGGGATGGACTTGCCGCGGTGGGATTCCACCAGAACGCTTTCTCTGATGTGAGTTGCTTGCGGCGGCAGCCGAGGCGCAACGCAGTGCAGGAACGGTAGACAAACTTGGGGACGAGCCAGAAGGTCAGGGCAGGCCGTGAAGAATCGTGGTCGAAGAACGTAAACAGGTGGAACTGGTACACGGGAACGTCAATCCGGAACACAGTAATGCTTCCTCGCAAAGATGCAGGCACTATGTATTCGGCAAGTACCTTACGGAGGTTGGGCCATTACATAGGACCAGCGGCCAGCAATCAACCGATTACCGGCCGGCCAGACAGTCGCGGGGAAGCAGGAGCGCGGTCAGGTAAGTGGATGCGCCCGAGCGAACAAGTGCGCTCGCAGCCCGACATGCGGACCGCAGCGCCACTCGCTCCAGGCACAAGGGAAGGCACGGTGGCACGAGTGACAATAACCCCCCTTTCGGCTTCCCCCTCTTCTTGGCCCGAAGAAATCTCTGAAGTAACCCACAGTCCATAATGTTGTCCTCCGGCTCCCTCGATCTTTCCTCCGGCCCGAACCCCTTCCAGTCAATAAGGAAGTGATGCTTCCCCCTGATCGTCTTCATGGCCAAAATTTTTTTTACGGTGAAGACATCGGAAGTATCGGCCTCAGGGGAAAGAGGCACCACCTTCCAGGAAAATCTATTTACGATCAATGATTTAAGCAGAGAGACGTGGAAGGAGTTCGGGATGCACATCGTGGGAGGTAACTGGAGCTTGTAGGCCAAAGGGTTGATCCTCTTCAGGACCACAAAGGGACCGAGGTAACGGGGATCTAGCTTGTAGCTGGGGATCTTTAGGCGGACATACTTGGACAACAACCAGACTTTATCCCCGGGAGCAAAAGATGGAGGAGGTCTCCTATACTTATCCGCTCGGAGCTTAGTCTGGCCGGAGGCCCGTTGCAGAGATTGCCGAGTGTTGCTCCAGATGGTCCTCAGGTTGCGAACTAAGGCATCCACAGCAGGGATGTCAGAGGCCGATGCCAGCAGGAGGGGAGGGCGGAGATGTAGTCCATACTCCACAAAAAACGGAAAAGCATCAGCTGACTCAGAGTCCAGGGAATTATAGGATAATTCTGCCCAAGGTAACAAACTGGACCAGTTGTCCTGCCGAGCAGACACGAAATGGCGCAAGTAATTCCCCAGGCTGGTGTAGTGCTAGTCAAAAATATCACTATTGAGCCAAATTATAGTGAGTTATTTCTATTTTATATCAAATTTATGTAATCAGCCTTGATGGTACAAAGTGTGCATCTTTGCCTGTTTTTAGTTGACTCGATGTCTGCTTGCTTCTTGAGTCCAAAGTCCTATTTACACTTCTGTTGACTGAATACACATAAAGTTTTACCTTTCATGGTTTTAGTTCAGATTTCTGTATGCTTTTGGCTTATCTCTTGTGACGAGGTGTGTTTGTATATGGTACCCTTTAACTCTCAATAAAGAGTACGAAATACAAATAACACATGGGCATTTTTTAAGCTGACAAAGCATTAGGTCATGTCCGCCATTTTGTAGAGGTGACATATAAAATCCCTTACATCAGCCATGTATATCAGAAAACCGTTCTTTCCTGGTATGGAGACGTCCATACACAGTGATGCTGGCTCCCTGAGAGTTTCTCCAATCCTAGGCCATTCTTTTATGGTTTCTCATGGCGGAAGTAAGAATAGGATTCGATGATGTCACACTCTGCAGGTGAAGTATCATAAGCGCTTATAACTTTTGTATATACTTATTTTTCTCTTATAAACTGTACATTCTATCTCCCTATTTCCTGGAATCATTTTATGTTATCATTTTATCATACTTGATTTATTATTGGACTGTTGTAACAATAAAGCTGTGTTATATCGTTATTGACTGATTGACGTTCTATAAAGCTGTACTCGAACCTGATAAAACTTGGCAAAACATAATTAAAACTTGGCAAAACAGCTGGTTGGCCCTCTCCACCTGCCCATTCGTCTGCGGATGGTAGGCTTAGGAAAAGTCCAGATTTACTTCCAAGTGGGAACAGAGGGACCGCCAGAATCTAGACACAAACTGCACTCCACGATCAGAAACAATATGCTGAGGAAGACCGTGCAACCGAAAATCAGGTAAAAAGAAGAGACTGGCAAGGCATGGTGCAGGAGGCAAACCAGGCAGAGGTATGAAGTGCACCATCTTCAAAAGGTCCATAATGAAGTCCATGGCTGGGACCATGGCTGGCTGGGAATGGGCAGCGGTTGAAGCAACCCAGTAGGCTTGAGATGGGACGTCTTATTGCGGGCACAGGTGGGGCATGATTCAACAAAGTCCTTGACGTCTATAACAAGGTCTGGCCACCAGTAGTAGCGGGCTATAAACTGACCTGTCTTCCGTGCCCCCGGGTGGCCGGCTACTCGAGAGCAATGTCCCCACTTCAGAATTCTCCCTTGAAGCGCAGGACGCACGTAACTCTTGCCAGGAGGTATCTGCCGGAGATTCACCGTGGCCGCAGAAATCAAACGATCCAGAGGAATAATGTGACAAGGAGGTGATTCCTCACCCAGGATGTCAGAGGCACGGGACAGGGCATCTGCCTTGATTTTCTTCTCAGCGGGGCAGAAATGGATAAAAAAATTATACCGAGAGAAGAAGTGGGACCAACAGACTTGTCAGGGGTTAAGGCGCTGGGCCGTCTGAAGGTATGCAAGGTTCTTGTAGTCCGAGTAGATAGTGACCCCCCTCCAGCAGATGGTGCCACTTTTCCAGGGCTAACTTAATGGCCAACAGCTCACGGTCTCCTATCGTGTAGTTTTTCTCAGCAGGAGAGAAGGTTTTCGAAAAGAACCCACAAGTGATGGTCTTGCCCCTGGGGTCCCGTTGAGTCAGCACCGCCCCTGCTCCCACCGAAGAAGCATCGAACTCCAAAAAAAAGTTTTTCTCTATGTCCGCATGGGTCAGGATTGCCTGTCTTCTTAGTAAGGGCTGCAATTGGGGCGAAGTGCGGAATGAACTGGTGGTAATAATTGGCGAATCCCAAGAAGCGTTGTATGGCCCGAAGGCCAACAGGACGAGGCCACTGTAGGACGGTGGACAGCTTAGCCGGGTCCATTTGAAGTCCCGTGTCGGAAATTATGTACCCATGGAGGGGCAGACTGGTCCGAAGAACCTGGCACTTCTTCAGCTTGGCGTATAAGTGGTTCTCTCGGAGACGTCTAAGGACCAGGCGCACATGGAGACGAGGGGTCTTTAAATCAGGCGAGAAAACCAAAATATTGTCCAGGTATACTATAATGGAAGAATGTAAGAGATTCCGGAAAATCTCATTTACGAATTCTTGAAAAACTGCTGGGGCATTGCACAAACCGAAGGGCATAACCGAATACTCAAAATGGCCATCACGGGTGTTAAATGCCGTCTTCCACTCATCGCCCTCCCAGATACGGATGAGACTGTAGGCCCTCCGCAAATCCAACTTGGAGAAAATCCTGGCTCCATGAAGCAGATCGCAGAGCTCCGTGATCAGAGGTAGCAGGTAATGGTTTTTCACGTTTATCTTATTGAGTCCGCGGTAATCAATGCAGGGACGTAGTGAGCCATCTTTTTTCTCCACGAAGAAGAATCCAGCTCCTGCTGGGGAGGTGGACTTGCGAATGAAGCCCTTCTTGAGGTTCTCTCCTGTATATAAGCCCACATGTCCTTAGTCTCGGGGACAGACAGCGGATAGACCCTGCCTCGAGGAAGACTCGTGCCGGGCAACAGGTCAATAGGGCAGTCGTAGGGACGATGAGGTGGTAAAGTCTCTGCCTGCTTTTTGAAAAACACGTCCGCAAAGTCCTGGTATTCCGCAGGCAGACCCGGCAGGGGTTTTAAGGGTGTCTGCAGAGAAGTGGGGAGCACCAAGCGAGGTGCCACAAGACAATGGTTCTGGCAGTCTGGCCCCCAATGCGTCACTTTGCCTGTTTTCCAGTCCAGCATAGGGGTGTGGTGCTGCAGCCACGGTAACCCCAACAAAATTGCTGAAGAGGAGCGGGGCAGCACAAAAAATGTGATCCTCTCTCCGTGGAGCGCCGCAACGTGCATAGCGACCGGCTCCGTGTGAAATTGGATGGAGTCTCGCAGAATCTCTCCACTCACAGAGGAAATGGCTAAGAGCTTCACCGGGAGGCGAAGCTTCATCACCAGGACAGCGTCCATGAAATTCCTGGCCGACCCGGAATGCAGGAAAGCTGAGACTTGGACTTGTGCTCCGGAACCTGACACGATCCGCACCGGCATGAGCAGATGAGGAGAGGGACTTTCACACCTAGGGACGCCTCTCCCACGTGACCTAGGTGTGAGCGGTTCCCGGACGAGGACGTTGCGGACAGTCCCTATTGAAGTGCTCTGGACTGACACAATACAAGCACAGATTCTCCGCACGACGTCAGGACCGCTCTTTTTCCGGCAGCTGGGCACGGTCAATTTACATGGGTTCTTTGCAGGGGTGCTGTGGAAGCGGCAGAGGAGGCTTCTGGAACACTGGAGCCAAGCAAGGGAAGCAACGAGGCAGAACCGAGTCCCGTTCCTGACGGAGCTCCTCCTGTCTCTCGGCAAAGCGCACGTCAATACGGGTGGCCAAATGGATCAGCTCACTCAAGGACGTCGGGAGATCTCTTGCTGCCAGAGCATCCTTGACCCTACTGGAGAGGCCCTTCTTGATGGTAGCGCACAAGGCATGTCTCATTCCAGGTCAGCCATGAGGCCAGAGTGCGGAACTGGATGGCGTAATCCCCCACCGAGGAATCCAGGAATCCCCTTGGCGCAAGTTCAGAAGTGCGGTTTCAGCAGAAGAGGCGCATGCAGGTTCCTCGAATACACAACGGAACTCCTTGAGGAAGGTCTGCAGGTCAGCTGTCACACGGTCGCACCTGTCCCAGAGGTGGGTAGCCCACGCCAGGGACTTCCCAGAGAGCAGACTGTCCACGAATGCCACCTTTTATCATTTGGACGGAAACTGGTTGGCCATCAGCTCCACGTGCATGGAGCACTGAGTAATAAATCCCCTGCAGAGCTTTGGATCCCCGTCAAACTTTGAGGGTAGCAACAGCCGGAGCGTGGGTCCCATGGAGGCTGACGAGGCAGCACGTGTAGTAGAGACCGTGGGGGATGGTGGAGGCTGCTGCTGAGAGGCGATAAGCTGCTGCATCATGGTGGTCAACTAATCTGGTTGTTGCGCCTGTTGCGCCAGATGCTTGGATTGCCGGGCAACGATAGACATAAGATCCGCCACAATAGGCAACGGCACCTTGGCGGGATCCATGGCCGTATCCAATTGTAACGAATCGGAGTAGTGGATCCAATGGACCGCCGCAAGCGGTGGTACAGGCCACACCAGGGAGTGGAGTCTAAGTGGGTCCCGGTACTCACAAGAGCCCGCCGCAAGGCGGGATGAACTTGCCACGGCGGGATTCCACCAGGTTACTACCCCTGATGTGACCTGCTTGCGGTGGTAGCCGAGGCGCAACGCAGTACACGAACGGTAGATAAACTCGTAGTCGGGGATGGGCCAGAAGGTTAGGGCAGGTGGCAAAGAATCGTAAGTAGGTGGAACTGGTACACGGGAACGTCAATCCGGAACACAGTAAGGTTTCCTCACATAGGTACGGTTACTATGGATTCGCCAAGTACCTAACGGAGGTGGGGCCATTATATAGAACCAGCGGCCGGCAATCAACCAATTACCGGCACGCTAGTCCTTTAAATATAGGAGAGCCGGCGCGCGCGTGCCCTAAGGAGCGGGGCCGCGCGCACCGGCCAGCCAGACAGACGCGGGGAAGCAGGAGCGCGGTCAGGTAAGTGGATGTGCCCGAGAGAGTGGGCTGCAGTGCCACTCGTGACAGAATACTTTCAAAAACATAAATGGTAATAGTTTATTTTTATCAATTAACAAAATTCAAAGTGATTGAAAAGAAAAAAAAGAATTACAAATCTAACCAATATTTGGTGCAATCCTCCTTGGCAATCGAAACAGCATTAGCCCTTCTAGGTACCTGTACACAGTTTCTAAAGGAGCTCGACAGGGAAGTTGTTCCGAACATCTTGGAAAAGTAACTCCAGATCTTCTGTGGATGCAGCTGCTCAGATCCTTCTGTCCCTTCATGTAGTCCCAGACAGACTGGATGATGATAAGATCGGAGCTGTGGCCGCATCATCACCTCCAGGACTCAGACAAAGGGCGATCACATCAAATATTGATTTGATTTTGATTTCTCTTTTGTTCATTTATTTTGTGTATTGAAAAAAAAAACTATTAACACTTTTTTATTTTTGAAGCATTCTTACTTTGCAGATTCCACACCTGCATACAACTGTTCCACAGCACTATATATCATCCCCAATTGAATTTGCATCCGGAAATTGGTTGGCACATTCCTGTTTTTGGAGTTTAATTAACTTTATGCAACAGTGAATTTGCATGTCTGAATTCCTTCAATCTAATAGTTTTTGGAGCTTGTACAAATTACAGATAGTTTGTAAGTCTGAAATTTACGTAATCTTTCAGTTTGGTCTATCCTCCTACAACGTTGACTCAGAAAAAGGCAAAAATCCCTATGAGGCAAAATTCTTTCCTTACTTTAAATGTTGCAATCAGAATAAAACCCTTGATCCACCCAGTATTTCCAGAAATCCAGTCACTATAACTTGTAATATTCTTACATTTCAGAAATGCATCCAGAATTTTGTAAAACCTAAAATCTCCCCGGGTTTTGTAAAAAACCCCTTTTTTCCCTTTTTAGATGTAGAAATGCCCCCCTTGATGCAAAAAAAACTTGGAAAACCCTGGGAAAGAATTTTTCTTTTTAAACTTGAAAAAAATATAAAAATATATATATAAATATATTATTATAAAAAGATAATATATATATTATTTTTTTTTTTTGGGAAATTTCAGCTAAAACCGGGGGCAGCCCTTAAAACTTTGAAAACACTGCGGGTTTTTTATTTTAAACATAACAAAGTCCAGAAACTTTAAATAGCAGGGCTTGCTTCAGCCAAAACAAACTTAACTTATAGTCCGTGTTTCGGTAAAATTCCCATACAGCGGCCCCCGGGGTTAAAAAACCCGGGAGTGGGGGGCAGGTTTTGGGCAGAAACTCTCGGGGTTGCTGGGTTCGCCTCTCCAAACCTTCAAAATTCCTGCTCATTTTTCCCCAATGAGCAGTTTTGCCCGGGAAAGGGAAACCCAACCACCCCCCCTCCCCCTGACCCCTGCGGGCCCCTTATAAAAGGGCGGAAAGGGCCCAGGACTGGATGTGGGGGGCGGGCCCGCCCCAAACCCAAACTCTACAGTTTTGCCCCAAATAAAAGCCCGACCCGGATCCACGCATTACTGCCATATTTTAAAAAATTAAAAACCCTGTTCAGGGGCCTTTTTCCCGTGCAACCAGAATAACGGGCTTTTTTTCACCAATCTTGGGGCGGGATCGGGACACAAAACTTTCCGTCAACCCCCCAGCCCCCTTGGGTCCCTTCCTACTTACCCCCCCCCCCCCCCCCCCCAAATTTGGGGGGGACTGGGCCCCTTCAGCCATCTTTGTATGTCCCCTAAAATGGGGGGCCATTGCTTCCCAGGGGCAGGCCCGGGGGCCTTTTGCTCTACCAAAAAATTAAAATCTTGCGGGGCCCGAAACCAACGGGGCCCCCGGGCATTGTTGCCCTTTTTTTTCCCTTAACCAAATTTAAAAGGGGGCTTTGATCCATCCCCCAACCAAAATTTTCCCGGGCCCAAAGGTAATACTGGAAAGAATCAAAAGGCCCTTTTAAAAGGGCCAAGCATTCCCTCTCTTTTTAAGGGGCATAATTAGGTTTCTGCAGGGGAACAGTTTCCCCCGCTAAAAAACAAAGGGGAGCTTCCTCCCTTTGAAAAACCGGGGACTTTACGGCCCCTATTTCCGCCCTCTGAGGAATCCTTTTTCCCCCCAAAAAATTTCCCGTGAAAATTTGGGGGCAACTAAAAACCCGGCTGTTACACAGGGCTACTTCAATTTTTTGGGGGGGCCCTCTTCACCTCGGGGGAACCATTTAAACCCTTTGGCGGATTTAGCCCCCTTTGTCAGGCCCCGTAAAAGGGTGTGCCCCTCCCCAATTTTTGGGGGAAAAAAAACCCCCCAAATAATACCCCCAAATTCCCCCAAAAACGCTTCACCTTTTTCTTATTAAGGGGACGGGGCCCAGTTCGGGATGGCTTAAATCTTAGTTTTTCGGGGGTTTTTTATCACTCCCCCTTCCCCACGATTATACCCCAAAGGTATGGGGCCCTCTTAAATCCCTATGGCGGCACTTAAACGGGGGATTGGGGAAAAAACCCCCCTTTTCCTTAAACGCATCCGGACAGCCTGGAATTTTAAAAAGGGTGACCTCCCAATCGAGGCTGAAAATCACGATTTCATCGAGGGCCGTGACGCTTTATCCCCCTGTGGGGCCCTAAGACCCTTTTCCAGGGCCCTCGGGAAAATTGTGGGGGGGGCCCCTTGAAACCCAAACGGCATTCTTAATATTGGAAAGGAAACTTTTCCGGTGGGGAAAAAACCCGTTTTTTCCCCGGGTTTTCTTGTTGGGGAAATCTGCCAACCCCCCTTGGGAAAAGGGTTTTCTAGGGTGGTGAAAATTTTTGGGGCTGGCCCTAGCCTATAAATAAGCTAAACCACCCGGGGCAAAAGGTACCCAACCCCTTTTACCATTTTTCATTTGAGCTTGCGGAAATCATTACAGAACCGGCCCTAATCCCCCGGGGTTGGGTTTTTGGGGACTAACACGAGGGGGTTGGACCCATGGGGCTTTTCGACTCCTCTACCCACTCCAAATTTTAAAATTTCCTCCTGAACCCCCCTTTGGGACTATCTGTCTTCGGGCCTGGGGAAATTTCCTATGGGGTTTTTAAGCTTCCCTAAAACCTGAGGCTCGGTTTCACGACCCTTTTGTTCCACCAAAACAGTGGGTTGTCCGGGGGCCTTTTGTGAAAAATTTCCCCCTATTTTTTTTTGTAAAAGCTCCCTTTGCACTGTTGGTTTGAGAAGGGGACAGGGTCTCGGCGATCTTTACCTCCCCCAAATTGCGGGGACTCGGGTTTGGAAATCCAAAAAGCAAGAAGCCTCCGGGGGTTTCCCCTACTTTCCAAGGCTTGGGCAATTAATGTGATTTTTTTGGGATTGGGTTTTTCCTTTTCTAGGGGCTGGGGGCCCCAATGGGTTTGTCCCCCACCTTTTTCAATCCCCTCGTTGGGGACCCCTGCCATTTTCGCCAGGAACTTGTCTCCACCGTGGGCACTAAGACCAGGCCCGACCCCCCGGGACAAAAACTGCCTCCCCCGGGCTGACCTGTTATAAAATCTGGGCTTGCGTTTCCCTTTGCGCCTGTAAGAGATGCTCCATAACAATTGGGGGGTCCCTGAGCAATTCGTTTGCGTAATTGTGCCCACTTGCTCAACAAAACACTTTTATGGGGTGGACTTTACTCCCCCCAGCTCTCCCTTTGGCAATACTTTAAAAGACCCCTTTGGATGTCTGCCATAAAGTAATTCAAAAAGGGGGGGAACCCTGGGAGGGTTTGGGGGAACCTCTCAAAAAGGGAAACAAAGATAAGGTAAAAGGTATCCCAATCTCGGCCATCCCTTTCCCCGGGCTACCTTCTTCAAACCCTGGCCTTAAGGGCTTGTTGAAAGTTTTCCAAATAAAACCATCTTCTGGGGGTTTATAAAAAGAGGTTGGGTAGTTGGGGCACCTTCTTTTTTCACCTTACAAAAGGTCCCCCTAACTTTTGGGCATAAAAGGGGTAACCTTGATCCGGCCCGGATCTCCTTCCCGGGAAATCCCCCTTCCGGAAAAAAGGGGGCCCCCAAAATCCACACAATCACCCTTTGGGGGAAGAATTCTTAGGGGCCGGGTTCAGGGTTTCTGGTGGGATAGTCCATGGGGACCAAAAATACTGGTGTCCCCCCTAGCCAATTTTAAACCAAAGGGTCCCCCTAAATCCATGGCGATCCCCCTCAAAGGAGTTTTAAATAAGGGGGAGGGGGATGGAGTGCTAGGAAAAAACGCGGCCCGGGGAGGTTATCTGACCCGGGGGGCAAGGACTGGCAATTTAAACCGGATTTCACGGTAGCAAACCCCGGCCAGAAAATTTTGGGGAAAATTTCTTTTTAGGGGTTGTCCCGCCCCCAAGTGCCCCCCAAAATCACAAAAATCCCTGGGGGGGCCGATCCATTACCTTAAAAAGGGCGATTGGTTTTGGGAACCCCAAAAACTGTTTTAAAGATTCCTCGCGGGGTTTTGGTAATGGATACAAACAGGTTTTCCTTTTTCAGCAAAGTGGGGGGAAACCCCCCTCCCCTGCCCCTGTCCCCTTGAGGGGAAACCCCCTCAAGCACTACCACACTATTTAAAGCCCCCTCTTAGGGGTCTGTCTGCAGTTGAGCGTCCCCCCAAAAATTTCCCCAGGGGACCCTAAATTGGGAACGGGGCTCTTTAGGGGGTTTGGGTCCTCCCGCGCAACCCACTTGACCGGGGAATGGGGAAATCGGGGGCCGGTTGGGGTCAGGGCTCTTCCCGGGTGTCAGGGGGCTTCCCTTTTAAAGGGAAATTTCCCAAAGTCCCCCAAAAAAAGGGGGGGCGTCCCCGGCCTATTAATTCCCCTTCATTTTAGTAACCCCCCGTACAATGGGGCCACATTGGGGGGATTTCGTACCCTTGTGAGTTTAAACCCGAAATTGGGCCCCGGGGAAACTTTTGGGATATTTCCCTGTATTTTCTTGGGGACCCCCAAGGGTTTTTCCCTGGGGCCAAACCCCAAACGGGGAACGGGGGGGGTCAGGGGCGTGACCCAAAAATCCCAGGTCCAACAGTCCCCATTTAGAGGGTGCCCTTCCCCTGATGGGAAGAGTGGAAGTCCCATTGGGAGTGTCCAAAACCCGGGTGTGCATGCCGGAAGCACCAAACCCGGATACGCCGCCCAACGGAACATCCCGGTTTCCCAGCCCAGGGGGACCGGGCCCCCACATGCACCACGGGTGGCCCTCTTCCGCAGATAATGTCCCGGAAAGGGGGGGGGACGGGGGCCTGGGGCGCCCCCCCCCCCCGGGCCCTGGCCTTTGGGAAAGGGCGGCTCTGGGGGCTTTGTACCCCCCTTTTTTGGCTTCCGGAGTCAAATCTGGGGCTGCCAAATAGGGAAGGCAAAGGGTCCTGGATCAGCCAGGGAATTCTCCATGGCCTGATATCTCTCCACTAAGCCGATCAAGGCATCCGCCGTCTGGGGATTCCCTTGCGCCACCCAGCATTGCACTGGTTTGGGAAGAGCGTGAACAAAGCGGTCCATCATGACCCGCTCTACCATCTGGGCTGGGGAACACACCTCCGGTTGCAGCCATTTCTGGACGAGGTGCAGGAGATCAAAAATTTGGGACCTCGGGGGCCGGTCCCTCCTGTATCCCCACTGATGCACCCTTTGTGCCCGGACTGTGACCGTCACGCCCAGGCGCGCCAGAATCTCCGACTTGAGTCGAGGGTATTCCCTGGCATCCTGCAGAGATAAGTCATAGTAAGCCTTTTGAGGCTCGCCGGTGAGAAACGGGGCCAGGACCTCTGCCCACTGCGGAGCTGGTAGTCTCTCCCGTTCAGCAACCCACTCAAAGACGGTAAGGAAGGCTTCCACGTCGTCCTCTGGGGTCATCTTCTGCAGGGCGTCTCGTACCCTCTTCCGCGCCTGCTGTCCGTCCTCCTGACGGGGTGTAGCCGGGGCCTCCTTCCCCCGGATCGCTTCCTCCATGATGGCCATCTCCCTAATCAGGAGAGGTTCGTTCCTGCTGTGACCGCACGGACTCAGCATGGGCCTGTTGCTGTTGGGCGCTCACCTGCACCAGGTGCTTCAGCAGCTCCTCCATTTCGCCTGTTTGGTTTTTAAGAGTAGTAGCCGCCTTAATCCAGGACATGCAGCCTCTTACACCAGGATGTTGTCCGCATCCGAGACACCAATTGTGGGAATCAGCTCAAACGGAGGCCGTCCTTCAACGTGCAACACTGCAGGATTTATTTACAACAGTCACAAAGTCCAGAAACATAAATAGCAGAGCTTGCTTCAGCCAAAACAAACATAACTTATAGTCCGTGTTATCGGTCACGTTACCGTACAGCGGTTCCCGGGGTTAATAAACCCGTGTGCAGGTCTCTGCAGTACTCTCAGGGTTGCACGGTCCAGCTCTGGCTCTCTCACTACTGCTCACTCCACTGAGCAGTGTTTGACCGGAATGGAGCCACACCCCCTCTCACCTGAGCCTGCTGGCCTTATATAGGGCTGGTAAGCCCAGGACTGGATGTGGGAGCAGCCCATCCCACCTAACTCTACAGACTGCTCCAATAAAGCCCGACCCGGATCACGGCATTACTGCCATACTAAACAATACAAACCCGTGTCAGTGGCTATTGCCGCTGGACACCAGAATAACAGGGCTTTATTTCACCGATCTTCGGCAGTTGGGTTACACATAACGTCCGTCAATACACGCACCTTGGGCCTTCCTACAATATATATATATGCATAAATTTATATATATATATATTTCAAGTCAATACAGATATATATATATATGCAGTGGGTACGGAAAGTATTCAGACCCCTTTAAGTTTTTCACTCTTTCACTCTTTCCTTCATTGCAGCCATTTGGTAAGATCCAAAAAGTAAATTTTTTTTTTGCTTATTAATGTACACTCTGCCCCCCCCCCCCCCCCAATATCTTGAAAGGAAAAAACTCAAATGTAGATATTTCTGCAAATTTATGGTGAACGTTGGTGGACAGCCATTTTCAAGTCTATCCAGAGATGCTCATCTGGGTTTAGGTTAGGCTGAGCCACTCAGGAATGGGCACAGAGTTGTTCTGAAGCCACTGCTTTGTTATTTTAGCCGTGTGCTTAGGGTCATTGTCTTGTTGGAAGAAGAACCTTCGACCCAGTCTGAGGTCCAGAGCGTCTGGAAGAGGTTTTCATCCAGGATATCTCTGTACTTGACCCAGGGACGTTGCTAGGGTCCCAAAACATCCGGGGCTTGGGCCCTTAAGTTTTTCTCAGTAGGGCTGGGTGCACACGTCATTTTTCAAGCCACATTGTGAGCTGCGGATGTGTTTTTACGCTCTGCTATGCTCTGCGCGGGGAGGACAAGGAGGAGGAGGAGCATGCAGGCGCCGGCGCCCTGGGCTACGCTACGCTGCTCCCCCCCGTCCCCACGTAGTGCGTACAGTAAGCCGGCGGCAGCCGCAGCAAACAACGTTGCTGAGCGCTGCCGGCAGCCGCACTGAGTAGTGGCGCGGCGCCGCGTCTAACCAATGCGGCGCCGCTCTTCACTGCAGTACCACGCTGAAGCCCGGCAGCAGCGGAGAATTTAGGGAGGCAGGCCGGGGGCGGGAGCTTTAAATAGTAGCGCGGCGCCGCATCTACTCTCTGATCAGCAATGCGGCACCGCGCTACAGTGTTGATCGGCCGCCAGCTGGGGACTGCAAAACATTCGGGGCAGCAGGCATTAGATTCGGGGCACGGACCCCGAATGATAATGCCTAGCGACGCCACTGACTTGGCCACATTCATCTTTCCTTCAATTGCAACCAGTCGTCCTGTCCCTGCAGCTGAAAAACACCCCCATAGCATGATGCTGCCACCACCATGTGTCACTGTTGGGATTGTATTGGGCAGGTGATGAGCAGGGCTTGGTTTTCTCCAACGCTTACAATTAACACCAAAAGTTCAATCTTCGTCTCATCAGACCAGAGAATCTTATTTCTCATAGTCTGGGATCCTTCATGTGTTGTTTTGCAAACTGTATGCGGCTTTCATATGTCTTGCACTGAGGAGAGGCTTCCATCGACTGCACTCTGCCATAAAGCCCCGACTGGTGGAGGCTGCAGTGATAGTTGACTTTGTGGAACTTTCTCCCATCTCCCTACTGCATCTCTGGGGGTTCGTCTTTACCTCTCTCACCAAGGCTCTTCTCCCACGATTGCTTAGTTTGGCTGGACGGTCAGGTCGAGGAAGAGTTGTGGTCGTTCCAAATTTCTTCCATTTAAGGATTATGCAGGCCACTGTGCTCTGAGGAACCTAGAGTGCTGCAGAAATGCTTTTATAACCTTGGCCAGATCTGCGCCTTGCCACAATTCTGTCTCTGAGCTCCTTGGGCAGTTCCTTAGATCTCATAATTCTCATGTGCTCTGACATGCACTGTGAGCTGGGGTCTTATATAAAAAGGGGGGTTCCCTTTTCCTAATCAAGTCCATTTCATTTTAAATTTAAACATAGCGGGACCCCAAAAGAACCAAACTAAGGGGAAAATCAAAGGAAATGGACAGCTTTTGAAGTTAAATATAAAGTGTCACAGCGGGGGTTTGAATACTTTAAACCATGGGGCTTGTTTAATAAATTTGCAAAAATATCACATTTCTTTTTTTTTTTTTCCCCTTTCAAAAAGGGGGGGGGGGGGGCGAGTGTACTTTTAATGAAAAAAAAAATTTAAACTTTTTTGGATCTCCCCAAAATGGCTGCAATGAAAAAAAAGAGTGAAAAATGTAAATCCCTTTTCTTACCTACGTAAAAATGTTTTGAAAAAAAAACAAAAACTAAACCCCTACCTAGATCACATCAGTGTTTAAATAAATATTCCCGCTTTAGTGTTAACACTAATTTCCATATGAACTCGTTGGCTTACTTTCAAAAAAAATGACATCACTTTTATACTTTTAAAAAAGTTAAATTTTTTGGGCATATTCCCCGCAGTTTAAAGGGCTGCTTTAAACTTTTTTTCCCGATTTTTTTTTGGGAATTTTTAAAATGTTTTTTTAAAAATTCATAAAGATTTTCTAATTTTTTGACTATAAACTCTCTTATGTCTTTTGTAGTTGTTCTATACTGGGTTTTTAAAAGGGTTTTGGTTAAAGGGGGGGGCCGAATTAATTTTAAAGCCAGCCATTTAAACAATTCCCGGGGCTTATTTTATGGGATTTATAATTTTTTTTTCCTTTTGCAATTGGGGGCCAAAAAGCCCCGTTCACAACCCTTTCCATGTGCGGATTTACTACTGCTGTTCCCCAAAATTTGGTTTTAAAAAACAAAGGGTTTTGCAAAATTCCCCTTTTTAGCCCTGCGTCTGCCGAAACAGCAGTTCATGCCCAATTCAAGAAAAGTTGTATAAACCAAAATTTACTATAAAGTACAATGTGTCTACAACTTTAAATAGTCTACGTAAGCAAAAGTGTAATGGGCGTAGAGGTGGGATGCCCTTTCCAAACTTGTAGAGAAACCTACAAGTTTAACCTAGTTGAATGTAAGAAAACCTACTATGAGAAGTCTAATTATGTTTCTTGAGACACATGTGCTTGGCGGTCACACAATAAACAGCCAATAGTCATATATAGGGTATGTTCCATGCAGTTGCTCTTCAATGCTGAGGGCCTAAAGGGGTTGTCTTGCTACAAGGATTGCTGCTTTTTATGTTAAAGATCTTTCAAAAACAAGTCCCTTTGTAATATATGTCTACTACCAGTCTCCTACCTATTCTGGGACATCCCCTCTTGTATGGGCTGCATCAGCTCCTCAGGTCGCAATAGCTACAGACCTGTTCAATCTCTCATGATGGGCTGCCAGCACTGGTCGCTATAGCTACAGACCTGTTTGATCTATCCTGATAGGCTGCCAGCGCTGGTTGCTATAGCTACAGACCTGGCTTCTACTGCAGCCTCGTAGAAGCCAATAAAACCACCCACCCCCCCCCAAATTCAAAGTGAAACCAAGAAAACAGGACTGAGGTAAGATGAATCAATGTAGTGAGACAACCCCTTTAACTTCCTACCACAGACCACCTATGGCTTCTCTTGAATCCAAGGCCAGCTTTGAACCTATGTAGTTCTAATCTAGATTTTTTGCAGAGCATTATTTTTAGTCTGATACATACTCAAGTTAAAAAACACTCCTAGGGCCTGTGTCTAGAGGTCTCAACATGCTGAAAGGAGTTTTCTCACTTTGTTGTTTCACAGAGCCACATTCAGTTTCCCAGACTCCCACTTCAAACTATGGATGCAGTGATTGACACATCAGCTCTGCTATTCCTAGCTGAGACTATTACAGTGACATGAGTGCAGGAGGTTTGTTAACTGTAGTGCACAAGACTACAGAATTCTTAAGAGTTAAAGTTTGTCAATAACTTAGATAAACAAGCTGATGTTTTACCGATAACATTCAGCAGGGTGTGACTCACCATGGTCAGATAGGGCAGTTTGGAGCAATGAGAACAGAGAGAGGTGGCCAGTAACAAAAGCTCTCTCTCAGACTAAGGGATGGACTGATTTAACCCTAAGGGTATGTTCACATGGCTTATTGCGGCATGTATAGTCCGCATCGCAATATGCCATGTGTTTTGGAACCACGCACTGATTAGTGCGTAATTCCAAAGCACGGGGGCCGGCCCCATAGACATGCATTGTCAGCGGCGCGTAATCGATGCGAACAATTGACATGTGAATTCTCCCCCCCACGCGTACAATACTAAGGGCCCTATATGTCTACCTACTGGGGGCCCTATATACCTACCTATTGAAGGGGCCTATATAGCTACCTACTGAGGGGGCCTATATAGCTACCTAATGGGGTGATTATATACCTACCTGTGTACTTAATGAGGCCTATCTACCAATCTACTTACTGTGGGCTTTATACCTACCTACCTACTTAATGGGATGTCTATGTACCTACCTACTTAATGAAGGGTCTATATGCCTGCCTACTTACTGGGGAGGGGGATATATATTTAGCTACCTACCGGGAGGAATTATATACTTACCTGCCTATTGGGGATCTATATAGATGTCTAACTATTGAGGGTCCTAGCTACTAGAGGGTCCTAAATACATACCTACCTACTAGGGGACCTTTTTAACTACTTAATAGAGTGGGCTTAAGTACCTAACTACTTACTTAATACAAGGCCTATATACCTGCCTACATACTGGGGACTTATACACTTACCTACTGGGGGTCCTATATACTTAACTAACTACTGGGGTCTATATACCTACCGTGGGGCTTTACTTTACTTTAAGGTGGGTGCTATGTACTTGCCTCCTTTCTTAATGAGTGGCCTTTGTACCTTCTTACCTACGAGGAGGATGAGAGGGACTATATATTTTCCTACTGGGGGCCCTATGTAGATATACCTACATAATAAGGGGCATAAAAACCAACCTATCTTCTAGGGAACTATATATCTACCTACCTGATGGTGGGTCTATATACCTAACCATTGTGGGACCTATATAACTACCTACCTACTTAATCGGGGCCTATGTACCTATCTACCTACTTAATGAGGGGGCTATATACCTACCTACTGGTGGGCCCCATATAGATATACCTACGTATGTACCAACCTACCTACTAGGGGACTATATACCTACCTACATACTGGGGGCCTATATACCTACCTACTTAATGAGTGACCTATATACTTACTAACCTATTGGAGGGCCTGTATACCTACCTACCTACTTATTAGCAGGCCTTCATATCTACATTGTGTGGGGCTTATACTGATACCTGCTTAATAAAAGTTTGGCTTTAAACCAACCTATTTACTGGAGGTCAAATATACCTGCCTACTTATTGGGCGGCTATATCCCTACCTACCCACTAGGGAAGGTTATATAATCTACCTTTCTACTTAATGAAGTAACCTATATAACTACCTACCTACTTAACAAGGGGGAATATATACCAAACTATCTACTTAAGGGGGGGCTATGTAAGCTATTGAGGTCTACCTATCTACCTGCCTTTTTAGGGGTGTGTCTACCTACTATATGGGGACACAAAACAAGACTAATAATAGGCTCATGAATGGGAGCCCTATTCGTGATTACTTTTTCTGTGAGGGGCACACGAGGGTCATTATTACCATGTGGGATGATATGAATGGGGAGAGGTGGGAATAGATAAAGAGGTTCTGAAAAAGTGAGGAGTTTAAGATATTTGTGTCAGAAATTCTGCAGGGACGAGTTGTGGCCGGGAGAAGAAGTCATGATGATTTGGACCGGATGGAAAAGAATAGGGAAAGTAAAGGATTCCAATCAGAGAAAACGTCTCCTGTGAGTCCCTGATGTCAGGGGTTATTTTGTTTCACTGTTGGATCAGTGCTGTATTCACTGTCATGTGGTGGTGACCACTATGTATTCACTACATGGCAGTATTGCAGGTTATATCAGCGCTTGTATAGTGGCAGCGTACACTTGTCCCTGATCGTAAAAGTGAGTGCACGTCTGTCCCTGACCTTGTGTTTATGGTGCTGTTTATTTTAGAAAGTGGTGAGGTGTGTGACTAAGGCAAAATTTGGAGGTGGATTTTGTATGTAGCCTGATAGGGGTTTTATGCCAGGATTGCTTTTTACTCCCAGTCTGGGCCTGCCTGTAGAGTGGGTACGGAAAGTATTCAGACCCCTTTAAATTTTTCACTTTCATTGCAGGCATTTGGTAAGATCCAAAAGTTTATTTTTTTGCTCATTAATGTACCCCTCTGCCCCCCCCCCCCCCCCCCTCCCATCTCGAAAAAAAAAAAACCCCAAAATGTAGATATTTTTTTTGGGCAAATTTATTAAACAAAAAAAAACTGAAATATCACATGGTCATAATATTCAGACCCTTTGCTGTGACACTCCATATTTAATTTCCCTGCCCCAATTTCCTTCTGATCTTCCTTGAGATGGTTCTACTCCTTCATTGGAGTCCCAGGCTGTGTTTAATTTTAAACTAATTGGACTTGACTAGAAAGGAAACACAACCTGTCTATATAAGACCTCACAGCCCCACAGTGCATGTCAGACACATGAGAATCAAGAGGTCTAAGGAACAGCACAAGGAGCTCAAAGACAGAAATTTTTGACAAGGCACAGATCTGGGCCAAGGTTACAAAAGAATTTCTGCAGCACTCAAGGTTCCTAACAGCACAATGGCCTCCATAATCCTTAAAGGGGTTGTCTCGCTACAATGATTGGGTTTTAATTAAAAGATCTTTAAAAAAACAAGCAGCTTTGCAATATATGTTCATTACAAATGTTCTACTGATTTTGAGTTAGCCCTGTTAGTAGTAGTACATCAGCTTCTAAAATCTCTATAGCAGTAGACCTGTTGATCCTTATCTCACTGGCTGTCAGGTCTGATGACTCATCACCTTCAGAATACAGGTCAGAGCAGAGAGCCCCTCCCGCACAGTATGCTTCTGTAGTGGAGGGAGGGGGAAGGCTCTGGCTTCTGTGTATGTGTAGTGGATTTAAACCCGTGTGTGCCTGCTTCCTCCCCTGCTCTCTACACAGATTGAGAAGAGCAGAGATGAGGCTGATCAATAGATGTGACAGCAGTGACCCTTTGTGTTACTATAATCATGATGTGTCTGTGGAGCTGTAACTATACTAATACTACAGATCAGGGGGGCATGTGAACGCTTCATGCTCTGCTGTACTAGTGACACATCCTGAGTATAGTAACACTTCACAGCTGCCCTGTGTCTGTTCTGATAGGGTCTGTTTGTTGCTGGGGGATGTGGTGCAGATTTGTAGATCGAGCAGGGGGTATAGGAACACATGCATTCCTCCTGCCCCTGCTATTAGCATACACAGCTTCACAGACCTCTGGCTCCCACCTCAAAGATCAGGCAGGCACACACAGGGTTAACTCTGGCACAACCCCCCGCCATCCCCCCCCCCCCTGCGTATAGAAGTTACAGAGGAGAGCTGTCTGTGGCTGAGGGGAGGGGGGAAGAGGGAGGAGAAGAGGCAGAGAAGAAGCACGCCCCTGAATTCAACTGCCAGGCACACTGAGGTAGGCTGAATGCTTGTAATGAGACAACTCCTTTAAATGGAAGAAGTTTGGGATGAGCTCAACTCTTACTCGACCTTCCTTGAGCCTTGGTGAGAGAGGTAAAGAAGAAGCCCAAGATCACTGTGGCCGAGCTCCAGAGATGCAGTAGGGAGATGGGAGAAAGTTCCACAAAGTCAACTATCACTGCAGCCTCCACCAGTCGGGGCTTTATGGCAGAGTGCGGCCAACGGAAGCCTCGCCTCAGTGCAGACATAGGAAAGCCACATACAGTTTGCAAAAAACACATGAAGGATCCCAGACTATGAGAAATAAGATTCTCTGCTCTGATGAGACGAAGATTGAACTTTTTGGTGTTAATTGTAAGCGGAAAACCAGGCCCTGCTCATCACCTGCCCAATACAATCCCAACAGTGACACATGGGGGAGGCAGCATCAGGCTATAGGGGTGTTTTTCAGCTGCAGGGACAGGACGACTGGGTGCATTTGAAGGAAAGATGAATGTGGCCAAGTACAGAGATATCCTGGATGAAAACCTCTTCCAGACGCTCTGGACCTCAGACTGGGCCGAAGGTTCTTCTACCAACAAGAAAATGACCCTAAGCACGAGGCTAAAATAACAGCATACCAAAAGCATACCAAAAGAAATTGTATCCAATATAATAGTATAGAAATGTAAAAAAAATACTTTATTAGATCTTATTATAAACAATAAAAAATATATAACAATAACAGACAAAATCACACCCAAATAAAAAATATATACCAAACTAATCCCACTGACACATAATGCTATACGTCATATAGGTGATAACAGTATCAAAACATCACATAAATAAATACAAAAACATCAGTTCAATACATCACCAAGGGTCAGCGGATTAGAGTGAACCAAACCACCCCGACGCGCGTTTCGCTTGCGCTTTTTCAAGGGGAATAACAATAACAAAGCAGTGGCTTCAGAACATCTCTGTGACCATTCTTGACTGGCCCCGCCAGAGCTCCGACCTAAACCCAATTGAGCATCTCTGGAGAGACTTGAAAATGGCGTCCACCAACGTTCACCATCCCACCTGAGGGAACTGGAGAGGATCTGCAAGGAAGAATGGCAGAGGATCCCCAAATCCAGGTGGGAAAAACTTCCCAAAAAGACTCATGGCGGTACCAGCTCAAAAGGTGCTTCTACTCAATACTGAGCAAAGGGTCTGAATACTTATGACCATGTGATACTTCAGTTTTTCTTGTTTAATAAATTTGCAAAAATATCTACATTTCTGTTTTTTCTTTCAAGAGGGGGGGGGGGCAGAGTGTCCATTAATGAGCAAAAAAATGAACTTTTTGGATCTTACCAAATGGCTGCAATGAACGTAAGAGTGAAAAATGTAAAGGGGTCTGAATACTTTCCGTACCCACTGTATGTATGGTGATCCTACCACTGGCACTTTCAAATTATGACATAAAATACCATCATTTGTAAAATGGGGTTGCGTCCCCAATACCAGGCCAACGCTGCTCTCATAATAGGTTATTATGGATACAGCATAAATGTTTGATAGATATGGGTCTGCATCGGTCTCAGTCGTTACCAAGTCTATCAGTAAGGCGGCCGCTGTTTGCTGTGTCAGTGTCATGGTCCTTGCCGCGGCCCCGCTCTGAGTCACAAGTCTGGCCGTGTTCCTGCTGTTTTGCCGTTTCTGCTGTATCAGCTGCTGTATACCTACGCGTCCCGGTTCCTGTCCCTGCTACGGCGAGTGTTCCTGGCTGGCGGTGGCACCTGCCGGCAGTTACTGCTCAGCGATCCTCGCTCATGTTTCCTTACATCCTGTACATGCACGAGTGCCACCTAGGGCATGCATGTGGCACTGTTCTGTTATTTAAAGGGACAGTGTCCCAATTACCTAGCCAGTGACCTTCGACCTCCTGGGATATAAGGAACTTCCTGCTGAGGAGTGTCAGTTCATTAATGTCCATCAGAGCTCCTGACCTCCTGCCTGTTGCTTACTGCTGTTCCTGCACCTGTGCTTACTTCTGCTGTCTACCTGCCGCTGCACCTGTCTGCTGTTCACTATCTGCTGTATCCTCCTATTATACCAGTCTGTTACCCGCCTAGGACCGGCCAGTGTCATTCAGACAGTAAGACAGTCAGTGTCTAAATGAAATAGTGAGGTGGCCGGGATTAGGGAAAGCAGAGCTTGCTTTGCTGTTTTTATACTTCCCAAGTGAAGACAAATTAAAGGGGTTTTGCCAGAAAGTAAAATTGACGTGGGACATTTGTAAATTAAATAACAAACATTTTCACCATTCATCATTATTAAAAATTCTGGATTGTTTTTGTTTTAGCTGCTCCTTTAGTGATCCATTGCTTACAGCTCATCTCCAGGGGATACGACCAGGGCTGAGAGCTCCTCCTGGTCGCACATGCTCAGACATCACCTCTCCTCTCAGGCAGCTACTGAGTGTTCAAACCCCAGGTGCTGTCATTGTACTCTCGTCCTCTGTGCTCCTTAGTAATTAGTCAAACAGTGCAAATAAATGAAAAAAAGAAACCTCAATTAGGTTTGTGCATTGATAAAAAGAAATAAAAACCACAGGTTTGGTTCCTGCAGGGATTTGAACCGAGGAACCCTTTGCCTGGAGGCAAAAGTTTTACCTCTGAGCTACAATGTAGCTACTTACAGTTCTACACATAAACAGACCTTTCTTTGTCTAGAGAGAAGGAAAGGCCTGGTGATGTCAGCCTGCTCTGGGTCACATGATCTGCAATTCAAACAAATCACACACGCCCCCGTCTGAGCACAGAGAGCTGAAGAGCTGGATGCAGGAGGTATGAAATTAGATTGTGGCAAAACCCCTTTAAGGAAACAACTTAGCTGTTTAATCTGCCTGGATGCAGCGGACAATCGCCCCTTTTCTGGAGATCGATGCAAATGGGGCCATATATGTTTGAGATGGAGATAACTCTTCAAGAGGTTAAATATCTAACATTTTCAGTTTAACCTTTTTTTTTACTATGTTAAATTGGGGAAATTTTTTGGGTTTTTTTACTTCTTTAACAAGTTCCCCTGTTAGATTTGCTGCTCTTATCGTTTTGTTAAAAAATTTTTTTTTTTTCCTTATAGTTTTTAAATGCTCTTCGCTCCCTTTTTGTTGGAGTATTTTAAATCTTTGTTTTTATTGCCCTCTTTACTTTTATCTATTATATTGGTTTTCCTCATTTCAACCCTTTTTTTTCCGTAAATTATGTTCCCACAAAAAAAAATTTAAAGTGCTTTTAAAAATTTCCCTTTTAAAAAGTTTTACTTTTTTTTTTTAAAGGGGACTTGTCCCGTCAATGTGTTGGGGGGCATCTCTAATTTGATCAGATTTTTTCGTGAAATTTCTGTTTTTGTGTTCCTCAACAAAAAAACCCTATAAAAAGAGAAAGGAAAATTTTATTATATTTTGGCCAATGTTTTATGACCCTTTTGTAGCAAAGTGACGGGGAAATAGTGCTGTTTTTCTAAAACGCAGCAAAAATCTTTCTGTACGCCCCAAAAATAATTTTCCCTACTCCCCTGTTTCCCCAAAATAAACAGTGTCTTATATTAAATTTTTTTTGCTTCTAAGGATGCACTGGTTTATTTTCAGGTGATGTCTTATTTTTCCTGAAAAAAATTTCACATTTTTTTGTTGAACAAAAAATCAACGTAATATTTTACTGCAGTCCTATCATCAAAACATAAACAGAACCGCTAAATTCTGAAATTTCCCTAAAATTTCTATTTTCCCTGTACAACAAAAATGGTAATTTACCCCTGTCATCTTTTTTGGAACATCATCATCACTCTCTAAACCTGAATTTTTGGGGAATTTTTTGTGACTCAATTAAAAGTCTTATAAAACAATCATAGGCCAGGTCATTTTCTAAAGTGCATGTTTTTTCTTATTTGTGCTCAATTTGGAAATTGACAATTTCAAAAGCTTACACAATAAAAATTTTAAAAAATAAAAGGTTCTATTTCCCGGTTCCTTTTTATATTCTTCAATGTATAAGCTTTTTAAATTTTTTAAATTAATGAATTGTGCACAAATAAATAAAATGTTGCACTTTAAAAAGTATCTATGGTTCCTACTTCACGGCTATATGGGCGATTCCTATAATTTCCCTTGCACAGGCACCTCTTTGGTTCTTTTTTTCCTAGACTGCTCCCTAGATTCCCCCTTTTTACAGGTTTTTCCCAGCATGGTCCCACTTTAGAACCTTTACATAGTTTATCTGAGCGATTGCTTGAGCCTTGCAATGGTGAGGTACTGTTGATCAATTGTAAGGGGTTGTCTTGTTTTAAAAAAGTCAAAATGTGAAAAAGCAGGGTGAGGGCTGTTTAAATCCCATTCAAATTTGGTCCCCTAAAAGTATTGGGTATTCAGGATGAAAAACCCGTTGGGGCATTTTTCCATTAAGCTTCGTGTTAGAGAGCAGCAAGTTGTGCAAAAAGGACTGAAGCATTGAAAATTGGCATTTTCATTCTAAAGTTAAAAATGTCTTAATTTTAGTGCATTTATAAAAATTTTCAAGGAAATTTTATGTTCTCCTAAAACTAACCAAAAGCCAAATGTCCCTAAGAGAGTCCCATCTCCATACAACCCTCTAGCCCTCCTA